>JACEFZ010000336.1:7500-22661 GCA_014155875.1 Cepaea nemoralis | reverse complement strand
AGCTGCATATGCTTTGCGAACTGCTTTGGCCTGCGTGTTCGCGAATAGTCCGTCTGACCGACAGAATCTGGTTGATCCTGCCAGTAGTCATATGCTTTGCGAACTGTTGAGGCTCAGACCAGATCAGGAGATTTGTTCGCAACTTAGACTAGCAATATCTTCTGCGGGCATAATCTCGCTGGCCACATGTGTGTGTGTGGTCTGTTTCTAGCGGTCAGTTCGTCTATCCGATGGATACCTGGTTGATCCTGTCGTAGTCACAAGCTTGTCTCTACGCTTGTCTCAAAGCTGAAAATTAAACGAATTGACAGAATGGCCGTTTGCACGAGGCTCTAGGCTACCATCTGTCTTTGAGAGCCAATACATACAGGGATAACTGGCCTGTGGCAGCCTAACGTCCACTGCACCTGCGTTTCGTCTCCAGTCGTCCTGACATTTCTTGTCACTGGAATCAGATGGATGCAGGCGATAGAGTGAGGCCGATGAAGTTGCGCAGCCATTCCTCACTATAACAAATTCATCACGCAAGTCATTCGTCAACCTATTGTCTTCATCATTCCTGTTGGACAGACCTGAATGAAATGACTGGTCATCATCATTCTTAATGGACGAACATCCCTACTACACAGCTGCAGCCTATTTAGCAGCAGACTGTCTTGCGTTGGCCTTTTACGAAATTGTATGCGTGCCGGTCGTTCAAAAAGCAACTGAACTTGAACTTGTCAAGAGATCACAGCAGAAAAAAACTGCTGGTGTTGACTGTGACGTCTAGTAAAGGATATGCAACTAATTAACTACATATTACATGATCTCTCAAAACATCTTAGGTTTTATGCATGACTAACTCTAGAAACAAGAAACAAATGAAATCATGGTATAATGCACCACCTAAAATACTACCAACACATTAAGTCATGGTCAACCAAGCATTACATATTTATAAGATCCTGTACCGGTTAGACCTTGTTTACCATGAACGCGTGTCAAACACTCTCATCTCAGTGGGTGTTATTTGTTAGCGACAACAATCACCCCAATGTATGTAATCAGTTTAGATGCAAGCTCACTCTTCACATAACACGAATACCAATATCAAAAATTACTTGCTACGCATGTTTTCTGTGCTTGCCATGCACACAAGACACCAATCCCCTATGCTACTATGCGTACTAACTCAATAAACATCCCAGGGTAAGCTTTATGTGAGTCGCATAATGTTGTAATAATTATTGAGACATGGTTGTTGGTATTTATAAAGATGCTATTATGTGCCATGTCCATTGTCGTAAGTAAAGAATGTCGCAGTAGTTATTTGTTCTTGTTTACTACTTTAGTGTCGTCCCTGGAGTGAGGGGAATCAACACCCACATTTATTTTTATTCAATATCACTATCCTGGAGATATCCAGCAGACTCCGTCCACAACACTCCCTCAATCTGAAGATACCTTCTTCTCACTCTTACTCACCCCTGGATCATGCCCCTCTCATTCTTCCCCAACATAACATACTTGACAACTCTAGCCTCAACAAATAAAAACAAGAAATTTATTAAAGCAAAGAGTATATGTAGGAGAAGTGTGTGTGTGTGTATATATAATGTGTAGACTGTGTGACGTATATTCTAAGGTGTATATAGACTCAGATCAGTATTCAGGAGTATAGTCATTCTCATCACTGTGCTGAGAACACACCAGCACCATGTATTCCATACAAACAACCTCACCGAGGTGATGCTTCTCCGGTCCCATGAAGAGTTTCTCCGCTATCTCTCGAGGCATCCAGATGTTTGGACATCCATGACAAACACTGTCTAATGAGAGTCTTCAATCTGATTCCCACTATGAATTTCCTCTGTTATTAACTGTTTATTACTAAGAGAATTCTAACACTATAGTCACTGTTACTTGGGAAATCTTAATTGATCTAGTGTCACTGGTTGTAAAGATTCCCCATATTACCACCACAATCTGAATGTTCCAGGTATTTCTATAAATTTATATGAATGTTCCTGGTATCAGTGTTGTATATATATATAATGTTCTGACTGTTCAGTGATACAACTATCACTTGCTAAACATAAGTATCATCAGCATGTCCTGCTCAGCAGAAGCCAGGTTCCCGCAGAAAAACTTGGGTGTAAGCCCAATGTAGAGGCCTCTCAGCAACTTCTGTCTTCAAATCCTGAGCCATCATCTTCTAAACTGTGTTCTAGCTTCACTGTTGAATATCATAGCACACCTACATGGAACCTATTGAGTAGAGAATACTATGGTGAGAGCAACTCAATCCTGGCCGGAATTAGGTGAGTGTAGGCCAATAGCAGCACTCAGATCTACAACAGAGATCCGATCTCTGTCATATGGCCAAATAGCTCATCACATGGTCTGAGACATGGCAACACCAGGAAAGAATAAAGGAACCGCTAGAAACCCAGCAGATGCCCTACTGGAAGATCCTACCATTTCACATTCCCTCCTCCCTCCCAACCATCCTCAATCTCTGTAATTATTATCCCACTACATTGTCCTCAACTCCCTGAGTAAAATGATATATCACACAAGCTAGTTAAAGCCACACAATAGGATACTAGTGCCGACGCTCCTATGATACTTTCTAGCACCGCACTTATAGAACATTCTATCACCACACCTATAATACACTATATCACCACACAGTACTGTACTCTATTCCTAATCATACTCTAAGTTAAATATGATTAATAGAATACCATATGCCTATTCCGGTTGCTGATTGAAACTATGCAATCACAGACTGGATCTATGTCCGCTGATAAATATCAACAATTTGACACTATAGTTTCTTTCATTGAACACAACTCGGAAACTGCACCGATCCTTAACACTTCAGAAATCGGGTCGACTAACGCAACCTGTTTACCGCAACAGCCTTTATATCGGCTTGAGTGACGTCACCAACAAGTCTAGACGCCAATCAGTCCAGAGTCTGGTTTTCTCCGCCTGTTTTCGACTGACTGGAATCAATCCGCCGTCCAGTTTACTTTCATCTGGGGAATTCTTTGTCTCATACAACAAAGATCCTGGCTGTATGTGAGCCAGAGACCTTCTCCCCACATCACAGAATCTTTCCGACTTCTGGCCAGACATTCCGTCTATCACTTCAAAGGCTGACTCCCGCCTTATAGACGGATGGCGCCATTGTTCGTCTCGAGCAACAATTTGTTAACAAAATGCCGACCGGTGTAGACATTGTAACGCGACCTATTTTGTTCCTCGAACAACCCACATCATACAGAAATGCCGACCGTAGGCAGACAGTTTTCGCGATGTATTTTGTTACTCAGTCTATACAACATCAAAGGGTTGCCTGTTTTTGCAGACGAATGTCGGGTCTTGTTTGTCATCGATCGAAACTAACAAGTTTATTTTTCGTGACATCCACGTAGTTTGATGTCTTTGTGTGGCAGACGATAATTTCTCCATGTATATAAGGCATGCGCTTACAGTTTCCCTCGAATGACGGTGTTGCAAATGTCGGCATGCTCAAGATTACACCAACCGAAGAACAATGTGTTGTAGTAAGGTCTTTTTGGACCAATGACTTACTACCAAAGACATTCAAAAGCAGATGTTTCCTATCTTTAAACGGTAAGTGTTTGTGGAGAAAAGCGATACACAGCTGGGGTCTTAAGGACGTTCACTACAATTGTTGATGAAGACAGACAGATCTGATCGTCCTGTACGGATTGCGACAAAATCAGCTATGCAGCGGGTTGAGGCGTTGATTCGAGCTGACAGGCGACTAACCATAGACCATAGTGCAACTACAAAAAGATACCCCTATTTTGTCTAGCCTATAGCGTAATGCATCATGTGTTGCATTTGTGCAAAGTGTGCTCATGTTCATAGCTCAGACAACTGACCGAAGAAAAGACAATAAAGCGAATAATCCTTTCGTTGGAGCGACACACCTAGTTTGCTGATGAAGGAAAAGACATGCTCAGGTTAACTGTCTTCGGCCGAATCGTGGATGCCGTGCTTTCAACCAGAAACACAACGTGCTTCAATGCAAAGGAAACATCCCTTCTCATATTCAGCCATGACTTCAAGGTTTCGCTATCATCAAGGTAGATCATGCCAAAAATGATTAGGGGTTTCAAGGAAGTTTTGTTATCCCATTTAAAAGAACTGTAATAATGTAAATGCTACATAGTGGCGAGGAGACACGCCGTTGCTTCGTGATATAATGTAACAAACAAAAAAAGGATCAGGTCTACTGTAAGCACTACTCAAGATGACAATGCCAAACTCATGCGGCTATATTAACTTGGGAGAAAATTGCACAGCTAGGGAGGGACATTCATGAACGTACGACTTACAGTCTCGACCTAGCCCCGAGCGATGTTCAATTCTTTGGGTATCTTAAAATCACCCTTGGTGGCAACCGATTTGCTGATGGTGAAAGTGGTTTAGCGCGACGTGCAAATGTGGTTTAGGCAGCAGGATAAAGACTTTAATGGTGTACGTATTTGGTGACTGACAAGCCGATGGGGTAAATGCACCAAAATGAGCAGTGGTGTATTATTTATATCAATCAATCATGTGCCATGCCGGAAAGCGTGGGCGGTCATGATTCGCCATTTCACTCGATCATCAGAGTCGTGGATCAGCTCAGTGTTCCTGTCTCGTCCATGCCATGTGGCCAAGCCATCCAGGTATTTTCCTCTCGGTCTTCCTCTTGGTCTGTTCCCTTCGATCTTGCCAGCTGTCACTAAGTTCTCCAGTCCATTTCTTCTCATAACATGTCCAAAAAATTTTGACTGTCTACGTCTAATTTCTCTAATCAATCTACGATTTTCATTTATCTCTTGTAGTACTTGGTCATTGGTTTTTCTATCTGTCCATGATATTCTTTGCATTTTCCTCAGAAACCACATTTCTGCAGCCATCAGATGTTTTTCAGCTTGACTGCACATTGTCCAAGTTTCACATCCATACAAAAGAACAGGCTCTATGTATCTCCTCAACACTCTTTTTCTCGTTTCAATTGACATCATTTTATTGGTCAGAATGTTTTCATCTTGCTAAAGGCTACTTTCGCAATAGCGATTCTTGTTCTAATCTCTTCAAGGCATCTGCCATCAGATGTTATGACTGTTCCGAGATAATTGAACCGATTCACTTGTTGAAGAATATTCCCATTTACTTGTATATTACATTGTGGTACTTCGTTCTTCCTAGATTTTTTATATAAAAAGGATTAAATGTAAGTACAATCTCATATAGTGTTCTCGTTATTATTATTTTGTGACTGACTGGCTTACGATTGTAGACAGACAGACAGACAGACAGACAGACAGACAAGACGGACGGAGGGAGGAAGGGAGGGAGGGAGGGATCGATCGAACGAACGAACGAACGAACGAATAACCTTTATATTAAAAGGGTAACAATTTGGGCACGCAGGTCCGTCTTACATTCGACGCTTTTGATCATTCATCTTTCATTTATCAAATGTGCATTTTACATTTACATAGGGGAAAAAAACACATTGTCAAATGGATTTTGTAAGCATAAACAATGCATATTACTCATGATACATTCACATGGGGAAAAATAAACATTGTCAAATGAAAGTTGTAAACATAAATAGTGCATATTGCAATGTTGTGAGACACATCCCCCATCAACCCTCACATCCCGCAGCTACCCACACATCCCTCAGCCACCCACACATCCCACACCCACCATACCCCCACCCAACCACCCATACCTCCACGCACTCACACAGACTCAGGCAAACATACATGCCGTCACCCACCCACTGATCCCCACCCACACACATTTCCCCACCCACACATACATCCTCCACCCATCCCATAACCGACATGCACACACCCACCCACATATTCTCCACCACCCACCCACACACCCGCAACCACCCAGCAAAACACATATCACAAAACCACACACACATACCCCTGTCAACCCACACATCCCGAACCTATCCGCACATACATCCCGCACCCTCACAATTTTCCCCACCCGCCCACACACACATCAGCAAACCTACACCCACTCACCCACCCAATATCCGCCACCTCTCAACTACACATACCCCACCTATACACACATCCCCACTCACAAACACATCTCCACCTGCCCACACATATCCCCCACCCATAAACACCCAAAAAACACACACCTCCCACCCACACACACTACAACACCCATACACATCCGACGCTCACACACATCTTCCCACAAACACACACATCCCCAGATAGATAGATAGATAGATAGATAGACAGACAGACAGACAGACAGACAGACAGACAGACAGGCAGGCAGGCAGGCAGGCAGGCAGGCAGGCAAGCAGGCAGGCAGGCAGGGAGATAGATAGATAGATAGATAGATAGATAGATAGATAGATAGATAGACAGACAGACAGACAGGCAGGCAGGCAGGCAGGCAAGCAGGCAGGCAGGCAGGCAGGCTGGCAGGCAGGCAGGGAGATAGATAGATAGATAGATAGATAGATAGATAGATAGATAGATAGATAGATAGATAGATAGATAGATAGATAGATTAAGGGACAGACAAACGGACAGTTAGACATTCAGACGGACAGATAGACAGACAGACGGATAGATAGACAGACAGACGGATAGACAAATTGACAGACAGACCAATATTTACTGGTTTTTCATTCTCCCCCACCACTCCCTCCTCCTCCCCTCACCACATACACACACACACACACACACACACACACACACACACACACACACACACACACACACGCTCGCACACGTGTACTCTAAAAGGACATTGAAAATATATGCAATTCATTGGCACCGGAAAGGCAATTATTTCTGACCTGTTCCGCTAAAGGACAAATGTATAAATATCTGCAAATAGAACAAGACAACGCAAAAACAGAAAACAAGACAGCATATTAAATTAAAACAGAGCAGGTGTGAAAGGAAACGGTGACATTAATTACCAATGAAATTATGCAATGCCAAATGTAAAGTCGAGGAACTTGAGAAGCAGAACAATTTCCAGACATCATAGAAGGGGCGTTTTACCCTCTAGAGGTCACTTTAATCCAACCCTGGTGAAATGTCACTTTCTGGTAATCCTGGGTAAATCTAAAGTGGGTCACTAAGATGCATGTTGCAAGGGCATACGTTGCAATAAATGAACAACTTGAAAAGTCGGTGAGGCGATTAACTAGAATCGATGAAGTGTTTTGGCTTGTGCATGCACAACAAAAGATGTCCTGTGGCGAGGATGTCCTGTCATTGCTGCTAACTGCCTGAGAGCTATTGTTCTTATGATCAGTATTAATCTTTAAACGCGCGTTTCAAATCAAACATTAGCACGCTTGTTGTTGGCAGCAGTCTTACTCGCCAACAATAATTCATTATTATTTGCTTGCAAATGTGCTTAAATGTGTAAGAGATATTGCATATATCATGGATCAGTGATAAAATAACATAGTTAGACCATAGGCCTGGTGTTTTGATGACCCTCACACTCATTAAATAAAATGAAAACGGACGTTCTTTCTTCTTTTGTCCTAATGCTTTTTACGTGAAGTGCCGCAGAGAGGAGGTTGATATAATTTGCTGATTTTCGATTGTTGTGTATCTTGTGCTAATGTTATATTTGATTTATTGGATGTTTCTTTTACTCCATCTAGCCGCCTCCTCCTAGGTCGTCATCTCGCCTTTCTCCCCGATGTTCTCACGTAGAACATTCTATCCGTCGGTTGATCCTGTTCTATTTTTGATAAACGTTCCAAACATTTAATTCATTATTCTTATATAAAGTCAGTGATTGATGTTATCTCCATACTTGTTCTTTGTTTTTAATTTGTCTTATTGTCTCTTGTGGATTTTCCCCCGCGGAGTTTAATGCTATGATTTCAATGTATTTAGGAAGAAATGTATCCTGTTAGTGAATTTACTCAGAGAAGCTACAAACATTAGGTTGTACTATGTATAGACTGACACATTTCGCTGCATCTGATCAGGAGCATACCGAAGTCTTTTTTATACATCATATGAACTGAACACATGAAGCAGATATTGGTTGAAATACAATTTTACTTTCAGCTGTTTTCCATTGCTTTCTGAAGCAGATTGTGACAAAATGATAACAATTCGTTAGATAGACACGATAACGCATTCAATACAAGTTCCACGAGAGAGAACAAGCAAATTAATCGAGTCATTCTATGAATAAACTATAAAAATTGTTTAAAAAAAAAAAAAAAAAAAACTAAATAAATAAAATAACCGAGAATAGCTAATGTACAAGGGTAAGTTAATAAGTAAGTCACAAAATGGCTGTAGAAAAATAACTAAATATGATAACAACTTTAACAGTTTATTTGTATACATATATTATCCCTTTATTTCTCAACATAAAGAAGTCGCTTAAAAGTCGACAGGGTCGACTGCATTGCACCGGGTTTTATCCCATATGGCTCGGTCTCTTTCCGCAGCGCGGAAAGCGTCGCACAAAGCACGAACTCCTTAGGTCTAGCGACGACCCACAGGAGTCTCCGAAAAATTTCACTCGTGAACCGAAGGACGCAGCCCGGAATCGAACCCTCAACCTTCGGAACCCTAATCAAACGGCTTGACCACTTCGCCACAGAGACTCCCGGTTTTCCCAAAATAAATTCCACCAACATTGATGCACTTATCCTATAGTTTTATTAGTTCTCCAACACCTGCTACATAGAACTGCGTGCTCTGACTTCTAAACCACGTTTTCACTTCACATTCAACTTCGGCGTCATTCGCGAAATGTCTCCCGCAAAGGTGTGTTTTCAATGGACTTAGCCAATAGCGATTTCCAGTAAAGTTGGGAGGAAAAAGGAAAAAGTTACGAGGGCGAGTCAATAAGAAAGTCACACAGTTCCGTGGGATGGCAGGTAAATGAAAACAGGGCACGCAGATTTATGCAGTCGGTGTGGGAGAACTGATAAAACCATGGGATAAATGCATCAATGTTGGTGGAAATTATGTTGAGCAATAAAGGGACAATGTATGTATGGAAATGAACGGGTTTCAAGTTGTTATCATGTTCAGTTATTTTTCTACAACCATGTGTGACTTACTTATTAACTTACCCTCGTATTTGCAGTGTTACGTTTAGAAATTATGGATCATAAATGTGTTCAGCGTTTATACACGAATCTTATAATTCAGTTCTTACTAAGACTAAATACGCTTTAATATCTGAAGAAATACTTATTTAAATCATTCAAAACTTACACAAAATACAACTAGTATATATTCATTTGACGCCAATTATTAGAGAAACGAATGTTATTTTGCCAAGTTGTGTATGGTTACAGACCGCCTTGCATTAGTTTCCAATACAAAGGTATGATTGCCAGTCGTTCAGAAAACAAAATCAAACTACTGAGCATAAACTTGCCAAGAAATCACGAGCAGCCAAAACATTCTGGGGTTGACTGCGGCGTCCTGTAAGGGATATGCAACTAACTTTTTGTGTATTGTTAAACAGATGGTTTCTGTCCGCAGTGAGTGTTTTTATGATGTGAGAAGACAGTATCATTAACAGCATACTTATAACAGTCCGCGAAGATGACACTTTCATTACAGCTGCGATTGCATGTGCCGTGCACACCTTGCGTTGTATGAACTTAGTATTACGTTCTATGTAATATCCATGCGTGCGTACTTGGTGTCCCTCTTAACAGTTCAGTTTTCTCACAAGATTATCATTAGGCCCGATTAATCTACGTTTAAATATACAATTACTGTTTATTGCCTATAGCTGAGCTGGAATACGATTTTTCTGTGGCTTCATGTTATTCTATCTTTGAAGTCAACATGTGTACAGAAATTGAATGCGAAATGTCGAGAGTGGACACAACTGTGCAAAAGTTGATCAGCTAATAATATTTGAAAAGTTGATTACAGAACTCGTATTACAGAGACACCCTCTCATCTAGAGCACGTGATTATAGCTGATAATCCAATGTAGGGAGGGGGGAAACAACATAATATTTACACTCGGAACTCAAGATAGCAAGAACGAAGTACCATCAGTAATGAAGATATTGAAAATATCGCATTTAGTGAATATGTTTGATGCGTTATTAGGACCACTCAAAAGAAATCAGAAGCAATTGTCCGAAGTAAGACAGAGACGAATTTATAATTTTAAGGTAAGGGCTCCCAGGTCCACCCAGGATAAAATGGGTACCGGGAAATCTCATGGGAAGTAAAGATAGTTGGCATGGTGTTAGCCACATGACATCCATCGAGTGCAGATTGGGCTACAAATAGGGGCTATAGTGTGTTTTATTTTTGTTGCCTCAATATAAAATTCAATATCTCAGTAACCAACTGAGGGAAAATGATGAGATTTAGTATATAACCTTATCATTATGTCCACCCAACAAAAAAATTTTTGTTCTGGAGATTTTACAGCAGATTTCAAAGTTAGTTTATATGCGATATATTAATTACGACTTAGAAATTACGTCCATGATTTTAACAGTATTACAGCTTCACCAAGACACGTCCCCGCATTTTTTAAAATTTTCACGTGATTTCCGTTTTGAAACAGACAGCGCGAAGATTCAGAGGTTTCTCCAAATGGGGGTTCTTTCATGAAACGTGATTATATAAACTAGCTGACAAGGCCCGGCTTCTGGCGGGGATCTATCTATCTATCTATCTATCTATCTATCTATCTATCTATCTATCTATCTATCTATCTATCTATCTATCTATCTATTTGAGTTACTTCAAGAAAAGTCACCAGAAAACCTACAGTGCTCTAACATGCTGCCAACGGGCAAGACAAGCATACAAGATACATCGAGAGAACCACACGGAGACATAAAGACTGCTGATAATCGGAAATGGATGAAACAACGGGCGAGACGTGCTGAAAACCAACATGTACAGACAGCACGACCTGACTGTACACATATTATACTAGGCGATTCCTTAATGAAAGGTTTATACAGCGACAGGATGGCCACGTCAGACAAAGACATTGTTTCAATAATCCCACTGCCTGGGGCTGGTGTAGACCGGCTAACAGATAAGATTAGCAGATTCGCAGTTAATCATAGCGTTAGAAGGGCAAGCGTACATATTGGTATCACCGACACCATGAACAACCAACAAATCACAGGGTCTCAACTACTGGCACTCTTGAACGGATTACGTCACACTTTTCCTAACTCATCCATTTTCTTCTCCTCCATCATATCACCAAGTTATGGACAGCAGCGCCGTCTAGCTGACATAAATAACAACATTTTGCAGAAGTTCTGTTCTCAAAACATGATACAATTCATCAACAACACAGCATCATTCACTTCACAGGCTGGTGCACCAAAAAAGAGTCTTTATAAGGATCAAATACATTTGTCTACATTGGGCACCAGTTTTCTCGCCAAGAATATCAAATATCCTGAACGGACATACCATACATCGAATACGGGATCGCGCCGGACACTTTTAGCTACTCCTGAAACTCAAGCCAGACGACATACTCCCGTCACATCAAGTACTAATAGGACAGAAGTGTGCAGACCACTCATAACCACTGCACCTGAAATCCAAGCCAGACGGGACACTACCACTACACCAAGTCCGTTAAATACTTTCACACAGGAGGGTAATAATTACGAAGATAATTTTCCTATTCTCCCCAGAAAGGAACCAACTCTCAGCAACAACGATGTGCCACCACAACCTCCTGTAAGCCACCAACCAGAGGCTCTAGTTGGTAGTCATTACGTACCCATGAGACATCAACAGTACCCATTTCATTTTAACCCAGAATGGTTGCACCTCACACGGTATAGCCCAGCTACACTTCGTCAAGCACTTATAATGTCGCTATACCAACAACCAACACAAACTGGTATTTACTAGCAACTTAGCACAAAGCTACACCGGATCTCGGTACAAGAAAGAGCCTCTCCTTGAACGTTTATCTGCATATTTGGTTACTACTTGATCTAGTAACGTATTAGGTTATAAGCAACTACAAACATTGACTTGTTTTGACTTTATATTAATTGATAGTACTTAGCTGTATAGCTTTATAATACTTTTCATTGTGTTTTTACTGTGAGTGAGGGGGTCTTCACTGTTCTTCCTTCTGCTTACTGTTTAACGTTTTATTTCCCGTGTGGGATACTCCGCTTTAAACAGAGACATTGACTTGTATGGTCATTTATTAATTCATTTGGATAACAGTTGGTTACTTAGCTTGTGAAGTAGTTTTTTTTTTTTTTTTCAGGTTAATTATTTGTTGTATGTTCTTTAATTCGTTGTGTTCCGTGTTTGCATTATATTCGTTGGTATAATTAGTTATATCGTTATAATATTGTCATTTACATATCTATTTGTATTACTGATATTTTGTAAGTTAATGTAATTGTGATTTATTTTTTTTATGATCTTGTATTTTTGCTTAACTTTGACTACTTTACACTTTCTTCATGGATGAAATGTCTGAGAAGTGGCAACACTGGCTCAATAAGTCAGGAATACGCCTTGGACACTTAAACATTTGCAGCTTATTTAACAAGCTACCAGAGTTATCTTCTATTCTTAATCAGAATTTTCATTTATTCGGCCTTAGTGAAAGTAGACTTAATGATAACATTTCAGATGAGGACATATCTATTAAAGGGTACAAAGTTTTTAGAAGGGATGCCTGTAGGAAACAAGAGACAGGCATAGTAACCTATGTTTCTAATTTACTAAATGCTCACCGTAGGCTAGACTTTGAAACTTGCGAAATAGAATGTATGTGGTTAGAGCTAAAACTTCAACACCGCACACCCCTGATAATTGGCTACCTCTATCGAAATCCCAGTGCTGGACACGTCTGGTACGAAAACTTCACTACCATGATGGATGTTGTTTTCGCTTCCGGGAAGGAAATTGTACTACTCGGAGACTTTAACATTGACACCAACAAATCCAACATAATATGGGGAAATATAATTGCATCATACAATTTCCAACAAATAGTACAACAGGCTACTAGAGTAACAAAGTCATCTTCAACAGTCATAGATCACATTTATGTAACTTGCTCAGACAACATCATAGAATGCGCTGTACCCAATTGTGCAATGAGCGATCACTACCCAATATGCTAGCACGTGGTCTAAACAAGGAATTAAAACTCCTAAACATAAACACATAAGTGTAAAATATAGAAGTTACAAACATTTCAACCAAAACGCATTTTTACAGGACTTGCTCAGTTCACCTCTAGACAATGTTTGTCAGCTTCCTGACCCGGATGGTGCTCTGGAATTCTGGATGAAAACATTTATTGACGTTTTTGATAGACATGTGCCAATCAAGGAAGTTCGAGTAAAACACCACGTCAAGCCACCTTGGATCACCCAGGAAATACTTGAAATTATGAGAGACAGAGATAAAGCACATAAAAAGCGGGATCTCAGCGCATACAAGAATACTCTTAGAAACAAAGTTCAATATACCATACGACGGGAAAAGAAAAATTACTTTAAGAACTTAGTAATGGATAAAACAAATAGTAAGGATATATGGAAGGCAATTAACACCTTGACAAACAAGTATAACTTCCGAAATTCTTTACCATCAAATCATATTACATGCGACCAATTCAGTAATTTTTTTTCAAACTGACATAGACCAGTTGAAGGCTTCAATACCTAATTCTCCTTGCAACTTATCTTTACTGTCATCGTTTTGCGAGAATAGATGCTCCGGCGATATTCTTTCCGACATACCGCTAATGACAATCACTGAGGTATTCACTTACCTCAGTAACCTAAAAAACACAACCTCATCTGGGTTAGATGGAATCAGCAACCGGATTCTCCGTTGTGCTGCGCCAGTGATCTGTATATCACTAACCTATGTATATAATCAGTGTCTCACCAAAGGCCACTTTCCATCAGCTCTCAAAATCGCTAAAGTGTACCCTCTTCTTAAATCTGGTTCATTGGACAATGATCTCCCTAACAATTACAGACCCATTTCCTTACTATCATCACTATCTAAGCCACTAGAAAAACACATCCATAAAGTAACATTACAGTATTTAGTTCGCAACAAGCTTATTGTTGACAACCAATCAGGATTTCGACCAAAATATTCTTGCCATACGGCCCTAACAAACATGATAGAAAATTGGCACCAGAATATAAACAACAACAGTCTATGTGGAACTGTGTTTATTGATTTCAAGAAAGCATTTGATATGATAGACCATGTTATTTTAATTAAAAAACTTGAGACAATGAAAATTGGCCCTAATGTAGTCACTCTAATATCATCTTTTCTATCAAACAGAAAGCAAGTAGTATCACATAATAAATGTCTGTCTCATACCACTACCTTCAATATTGGAGTACCGCAAGGCTCTATTCTTGGCCCTCTATTGTTTGCCATATATATTAACGATCTACCTTTACATCTTTCGTCGTCCTGCGATCTATTTGCAGACGACTGTACAGTGTACACAAAAGCTGAAAACTGTATTTTATTGGAGTCGTCTTTACAACAAGAATTAAATAATGTAGTTAGGTGGAGCTATTCAAACCGTATGCAAATTAACATCACTAAAACAAAATCAATGTTACTAACAACCAGACAAAGACTTCAAACTCTAAGCTCACACACATCACTTCAACTTCACATCGATAACATGCCAGTAGAAAGTGTAATTGAGCACAAAACATTAGGCATAATCATTGATAGAAACCTAAACTTTAATTCCCACGTTCAAGCGCTTATTAAACAAACAGCGAAAAAGGTCTACCAACTAGCCAAAATTAAAAACTTCCTTGATGAGGACACAAAGAAACTATTCTATACTTCTCATATACAGACACACTTTGACTACTGCTCTACAATCTGGGACGGTTGTTCTAATTCAAACACCAAGCGACTTTACTCACTCCAGAAACGGGCCATGAGTCTAATTTATAACAAACATTTATCTGACAATCCTAGCCTGTATAAACGCCTTCAGTTACTACCACTCCGCAAACGCCTGCTTTTCAATAAAGCTAAACTAATTCACAAAATCCTGCATCGGAATGCCCCAAATTACCTTTGGCCATTGTTTAAATATAATGCTAGACACAGTAAACGTTT
>JACEFZ010000336.1:0-5000 GCA_014155875.1 Cepaea nemoralis | reverse complement strand
ATACTACTATTACTACTACCACCACCACTACTACTACTACTACTACTACTACTACTACTACTACTACTACCACCACCACCACCACCACCACTACTACTACTACTACTACTACTACTACTACTACTACTACTACTACTACTACTACTACTACTACTGATGCTGCTGACTGGCACCTTGCCGTTTCATAGACGATATTTTGTAAAATGGAGTTATACCCCATCCATAGCACAAAGTCTGTGATGAATTTAGAGACCATGTGTTGCCCATGCAGCATGACCCCTCTCTCGGCCTGTCTATTGTACTCCAGAGGAAAGGTGAACCAATACGTCTGGAACAAGACAAGCTGCAGAAGCTGCCGCATCATCAAAGCAATACTCTGACTGTCCGCCTATCGGAGCTTCAATCCTAGACCAGCTGCCAACCAAGACTTAGGGCCTGGTCTGCCCTGCCATGACATTTCGTCTTTAGGTTGCATTTCCTCGCACCAGAATAAGGCTTGTACCCTCCCAATTGCGCTCTTCTGCCCGAAGCCGTTGGCACAATGTGGGGTGTCGGGTTTGGTAAGCTTCGCCCAACATTCGGCGCTGACAGAACGCAGGTAGTACCATCTACTGTCTTATGGTAGCTCAGTCATATCTGACAAAGATATAACTGACAAAGGGTTGACTTCATTGCACCGGGTTTTATCCTATATGGCTCGGTCACTTTCCGCAGCGCGGAAAGCGTCGCACAAAGTACAAACTCCGTAGCTCTAGCGACGGCTCACAGGGGTCTCCGAAAAATTTAACTCGTGAACCGAAGAACGCGGCCCGGAATCGAACCCACAATCTTCGGAACCCGAGTCAAACGGATTGTCTACTTCGCCACGGAGACTTCCGTATTATAAGTACCTCAGAAGTCGGCATACACACTACTTCTAGTAGTGCTGGACTGAATTTAGCATGTGGATTAGCTTTACCTATTAACAATGTCCCTCGCCATCAGGTGAGTGTCAGACCATTATCTAATATTACTGTGTCGTGTAGTTTTGATGTTCGCATTTTGCCCATGCCTTTATAATGCATATCTTTTATATTGTTGCTGTTCTCTGTTAGCCTTGAATGATGTGTGAATGAAATAATGTATGAAAGAGAGTGATAGAAGGGCAGAATGTTAGACGGGCCTGCGTGCCCAATTCTTAACCCTTTGAAAATAAAGTTTGTTCTATCTATCTATCTATCTATCTATCTATCTATCTATCTATCTATCTATCTATCTATCTATCTATCTATCTATCTGTCTGTCTGTCTGTCTGTCTGTCTGTCTATCTATCTATCTATCTATCTGACTATCTATCTATCTATCTATCTATCTATCTATCTATCTATCTATCTATCTGTCTGTCTGTCTGTCTGTCTGTCTATCTATCTGACTATCTATCTATCTATCTATCTATCTATCTATCTAATCTATCTACCTGCCTGCCTGCCTGCCGGCCGACCGACCTACCGATATCTATCTATCTATCTATCTATCTATCTATCTATCTATCTATCTATCTATCTATCTATCTATCTAGCTGGCTATCTATCTATCTATCTATCTATCTATCTATCTATCTATCTATCTATCTATCTATCTATCTATCTATCTATCTATCTATCTATCTATCTATCTATCTATCTAATCTACCTACCTACCTGACTGATATATATATATATATATATATAGATATATATATATATATATATATATATATATATATATATATATATATATATATAATATATATATATATATATAAGGACTATATGTACATATAATAAGTACTTGTGTATGCACGTGAAATGAGGACAATAAAGCAACAAGACGGGAAACATCTACAGACAGTGGAAATGTGGTTTCTGTGGAAATCCATAGATGGAAAGAAAACGAATGCTACAGTCCTTCAAGAAACAATTAAAAACACGAAACTGCGATGATGATGGTAGCTATGTATGTTGAATTTAGCCCCGAATCCGGCGTTAGGATCTGCTTCTATAGAATTCTTTTAATTGCACAAAATGCGCGTAGTTGGTTGGTTTTGTAACCAGTAAAGACAGGTTAGCTTTCTAAATATAACAATCTCATTAAAAAAAAAAAAAACGCGCGCGCGCACACACACACACAGAAGAATAAAACTTCAGAACTAAATACCCAGATATCAACAAAACACACAGGCCTGGCTAATGTGAATGGCAAAAACTGTGTCGACGCATAACCTGGATGATCATCATCACGTGCCTTGCCAAATCACGTGCCTTGTCAAATGGCATAGGCGTGTATGTCTCTCCACAGATCTCGATGTTCCGGATCACTCCAGTTGATGTAGGTAAGCATGGCCGAAGGGATAAGAACGCGTGTTCTTAAACATCCGGTGTGGTGATGCCGAGGTAAGGGGTTCAACCCCATATACCAAACAGTTGGACTAAAATTTTGACCTATCGTCCTTGTCTTTGGGACGTAAATTACAAGTACCTCTGAAGTCGGAGTTGGTTCGCCTGATGGCGAGGGACATTGTTAATAGGTAAAGCTAATCCACATGCTAAATTCAGTCCAGCACTACTAGAAGTAGTGTGTATGCCGACTTCTGAGGTACTTATAATTTATGTACCATAGTCAAGGACGAGAGGTCAACATTTTAGTCTAACTGACCGGTGTAGGCGTTGAACCCGTCATCTCGGCATCAGCACACTGGATATATAAGAGATCATATCCATCCAGCCATGCCGACCCCCCAGTCATCGTTTATTGGCCTCATTATTAGAAGACACACACTAGGACATTATAGCGACAACTGGAAAGATTTGTGGAAAGAACGAACGAACGAATTTTATTATCAAAGGTCACAAATTGGGCACGTAGACCATACATTCGGCCCTTCCAATTATTCATCTTTCGTACATCAATTATCTATTGTGCACATTACATTCACATAGAAAAGAACATTGCTAAATGAATATTGTGAACATAAACAATGAATATTACCATGTTGTGAAGCATGGCAGGCAGACACACATACACGCCCACATGCATAAACACATACATACATACATACCTGCTTACATCATTTACACAAACTGTCACAGGTAAGCAGCCACTTAATAACACACAAATACATACTCCCCGGCATACAAATATACTCACTCACAATCACATACTCATTAACAAACATTTACTCATATATACATACCCTCTCTCTTTCTCCATCTCTATCACGCCCATTTACCCTCATTTGTACATAAAGCAAAGCAAACATATAACTCCTTCCCATACACACACACAGTCGACACATACACATTCATACACGCAAATACATAAATACTCACACAGTCGTACATCCACAAAATCACATTTTTACACATGTACCCACTGACAATCCCAAACACACTAAATCATTCACTGAAATATACTCTCTCTCTCTCTCCCTCATGCATGTATCATACACAACGCCATGCACGAATACACACACTCCTTTGCACAATCACTCAAATACACAAATACCAGTTATTTCACACACAAACACTAACAACAGTTATGAACATCCACACAAAAATGGGGAAAACATGTTATACATATACATTGCATATCTTAAAGTATAGTCTGATGTCTGGTTATAGTCTGGTTAGAATGAGGCAGCGAGGAGTGACGAGGGGATCTGGCCGACGCTCGACGCTCAGAGGAAAGGCGAGACGGACATATAATCAGATTACTACTGGCACTATTAGTGTTGGAACTCTTCGCTGGTTGCTGAGGATGGGGACGGAGCGCTTATGGGAATGTCCCGAATGCTGTGATGTCGGTTCCTAGATCAATCAATCAATCAATCAATCTTAAAGTATTTTTATGCAAAAAGAGTGATAGGATGACAACAAGAGCAAATCAAATTCTTGATGGTCTTGTGTCATGGTACGGAAGGGAGTCAGCACAGGAACTAATACATGCCGTTGGAGATCGCAATTTGTGGAGAAGTAATCACTTACGTCAGTCTGCGAGGCACTTGATGACCCCAATAAAGAGAATTCCCGAATGCTGTGATGTCGGTTCCTAAATCAATCAATCAATCAATCAATAAAGAGAACACGGCGCTTTAGTCGTTAATGTTTCATATCGTTTTAAAGTATTTCTCTACATTTGCCTGTTTTAATGTTTACCATTAAACAGGCTGTCATATACATTACACTATCATAAATAAACAATTAAAACTCATAAATTACAAAGATAACCAATTGCTACTCTAAAGTCAGCAGATAAACAAAGTATTTCTTGAAGAAATATACTCCAACATAATATACGAGTTGTTACTGACACGAGGAGCATGTACAAAATTTGGATTGAAAGATGGCAGACGCAGACCATGGCTATGTCTTGTACCAGAGGGGAGAGGTACACTTCTCGTTTATATTCTACACCTGCTTGTTTGCTTGTTATCATTTTATCGATTATGATATAGATATCTCTACCATACCCAAATATCTGTTTATGTGCTTGCGGCAAAAACCGTTATCTAATTGTAGCAGATTGATTGTGTGATGATTGTTGTCACATTTGAGACAGACATGGGAGAGTTTATTCGCAACCAAGTTGCGAATAAACGAAGTCTCTATTCGCAACCAAGTTGCAAATAAACGAAGTCTCTATTCGCAACCTAGAGTAGATACAATTTACAAACAAGCTGTGGGAAATCCATAAACAATCATATTGAATACAATATGGAGTGAGTGAGTACACAACTCAAGTCAAAGACTCAAACCAATGTAGAAGCTTATACTTATACAATTAAGCAGCCATGTGCGGGGAATGCCCAAGTCTGCCTCTGCCTGAAGTCTGAGTGGGTTTACCTGATGGTGAGGGACAATGGTAATAGGATAAAATAATTCACATGCAAATATCAGTCCAGTGCACTCTCCAGTAGTGGCAGCTATTACTATTTTTAGTTTTGTTTGTAACTTTTTCCCCAGGGGGGGAAAAAAAAAAAAATT
>JACEFZ010000335.1:10000-21384 GCA_014155875.1 Cepaea nemoralis | reverse complement strand
TTGGAAAGGGAAACAACTTACGTGAGTAAAGAATCAAGGCTGCGGCCATACCGGAGATTTTAACTTTATAATTTAGAGGCACGGTGGTGACGTTATCTAGGGTGAATGATCCAAATCTCCGTGTAGATTATAATTTCACCTCTGTCGTCCTGTGTGTTGTGCCCTATATATTTATTTGCCATCCCTGGCCTAGGGGTTAGCGACTTTCTCCGTAATCCTGTTTATCCACGTGAGCAAACGCAGCTGCTCGAGAATTGTTAGCGGTTCTCGTCGTGCCCGTTACTTACGGGGTATGTGAGCCGGCCGCTCAGAAAGTAATGGCAAACTACTGAGCGTAATCTTGCCAAGAAATCAACAACAGCGGTAAAATGCTGGTGTTGACAGCGACGTCCGTTATTAGGATATGCGAAAAAAAATGTATTGCTTAGTTTATTCTTTGACAGCCAATCGATAAATGTTAATATTTGAAACGGCTGGAACAGAGCTTCCCTGTCTTTCGAGGATAGACACAGAAATTAGTGGTTGTTGCCCATCTAGCTTACCACTAGTTGCCATCTGTCTTTTGAGGATAGACATAGGAATGATGGGTCGTTGTCCATGTACCACACTTTGCCTCTATAACCTCGTGTGTCCAGGTAGCTAAATATTTATTTGTTCAAGTTGCAGCGAAGCCGTACTAGCTTATGTTCGCTTACCAAAACAGTGATTATCTTGGGCTCGATCACTTGTAATGACACCGGTCTTTCAGTCACCAGTAGAGCTCTGGGTTCGATACCTTGTAATGACACCAGACTTTCATCTTTAGGTGACCAGTAGGGCTCTGGGGTCGATCACTTGTAATGATACCAGTCTTTCAGTCACCAGTAGGGCTCTGGGGTCGATCCAACATCATACCATGGGCATCAAAGATCTAAGTAAGTAAAGACAACCGGTGTGATATAGATCAGGTTCTCTGTGTGCATGATATAGTCACCATAATACGAGCTGAAAACCATACCCCAAGTAGGCTGCCACCAGAAGTAATTTACCTGCTCTCATGATACGTCCACTGTTCATTGTAAAAAGGGTTTAGAGACAGGGGGATTGGCTTCATAGCAACGGATTTTATCCCATTTGGTTCGGTCTTCTTTCCACAGAGAAACCTACCGAAAATCTCTCATAGAGCACGAACTCCGTAGCCCCAGCTACGACACCCAGGGGTTTCTGAAAACACTGCACCCTCATACCGAATGTCGGGGTGCGAAAATGAACCCTGCACCTTCGTAGTGTGAATCAATGTGCGTGTCAGCTTCGCCACCGAGACCAATCCCCTTCTCTCTCTCTCTCTCTCTCTCTCTCTCTCTCTCTCTCTCTCTCTCTCTCTCTCTCTCTCTCTCTCTCTCTCTCTCTCTCTCTCTCTCTCTCTCTTTTCCCTCTCCTCTGCCCCTATCGACACTTAAGTTTTTCTAAAAGACTGACTAACTGACTTATGGACTAATTGGGCATTAAACATTTCTGCGCCAAATGTTTACT
This sequence comes from Cepaea nemoralis, assembly GCA_014155875.1. Classification (NCBI taxonomy): domain Eukaryota; kingdom Metazoa; phylum Mollusca; class Gastropoda; order Stylommatophora; family Helicidae; genus Cepaea; species Cepaea nemoralis. The sequence continues at coordinate 19,872 of JACEFZ010000335.1, read as the reverse complement.
TATGTTAACAGTTACATTATTCATCCGCCGTGAATACCGGGGTTATATTGAAGCCCATATTTTCACCGATTCTCTGTAGAAAGGGGTGATATTTCTAAAGTCGAAGTCACGCGGCACAACATTTCATATTGTATTAGTTGGTTGATGAGTGTTGTAAATGTTTCGGTAGTTGGCGGACAATGTGTGGGTGATAACATAATTTCCAACCGACTATACGCGTGCAGTCATTTAGTTATATATTGCCCGCTAATGAAAACGAATTCCCGTGGAACCTGATTGTGTTTACCATTCGTCACTTCCCGCGTACAGCAAGACTACTGAACTCTGGTACAAAGGGCTGCAGATCATGAACATGTCTACCAGGACTACTGAATTCTGGTACATAGGGCTGCAGATCGTGAACATGTCTACCAAGACTACTGAATTCTGGTACATAGGGCTGCAGATCGTGAACATGTCTACCAAGACTACTGAATTCTGGTACATAGGGCTGCAGATCGTGAACATGTCTACCAAGACTACTGAATTCTGGTACATAGGGCTGCAGATCGTGAACATGTCTACCAAGACTACTGAATTCTGGTACATAGGGCTGCAGATCGTAAACATGTCTACCAAGACTACTGAATTCTGGTACATAGGGCTGCAGATCGTGAACATGTCTACCAAGACTACTGAATTCTGGTACATAGGGCTGCAGATCGTGAACATGTCTACCAAGACTACTGAATTCCGGTACATAGGGCTGCAGATCGTGAACATGTCTACCATGACTACTGAATTCTGGTACATAGGGCTGCAGATCGTGAACATGTCTACCATGACTACTGAACTCTGGTACATAGGGCTGCAGATCGTGAACATGTCTACCATGACTACTGAACTCTGGTACATAGGGCTGCAGATCGTGAACATGTCTACCATGACTACTGAACTCTGGTACATAGGGCTGCAGATCGTGAACATGTCTACCATGACTACTGAACTCTGGTACATAGGGCTGCAGATCGTGAACATGTCTACCAGGACTACTGAACTCTGGTACATAGGGCTGCAGATCGTGAACATGTCTACCATGACTACTGAACTCTGGTACATAGGGCTGCAGATCGTGAACATGTCTACCAGGACTACTGAACTCTGGTACATAGGGCTGCAGATCGTGAACATGTCTACCATGACTACTGAACTCTGGTACATAGGGCTGCAGATCGTGAACATGTCTACCATGACTACTGAACTCTGGTACATAGGGCTGCAGATCGTGAACATGTCTACCAGGACTACTGAACTCTGGTACATAGGGCTGCAGATCGTGAACATGTCTACCAGGACTACTGAACTCTGGTACATAGGGCTGCAGATCGTGAACATGTCTACCAAGGGCTTCGTTTCAGTTGGCTAAGGGCCTGTGCTCTGTTGGGAGTTATAAACAAACATGGAGGAAGAATAGTACAGGACGTTTAATACTGAAGTGGCATAGAAGTTAATCCTTTTTCCTGACGATAAAGTGATCCGTGTTCAATCCCCAGCAGAGGCATGATTATGTTGTTTCGACAATACGGTGTGAGATCCCGCCTTACAAGCATGGAAATAAGACGACTTAAAGAATTGTCTGGGTTGGAAAATACGACTAGGAAGAGATAGGTAACCCCATCTTATATTTTGTAATCTAGAATATGTAAGGAATTACTAACACTCCACTTTCCACCACCTCCCACACGGCAGTGTCTGCTAAAGGCTACCTATTTTCACTGCGTTCAGTAAAAAAAAAAAAATAACCAGTCAGTTTTAGCGACTCAGAAAGGTTATACGAGGTCGTTGAACAAAAAAACACATATTTCAATGTTTGCGCAGTCCAGGTTTTCTAAGTCGATGCCAAAGCTACCAGTGGCATCAGAACACTAACTAAACTGCCACGTGTGAGAGTGCAAACATTTGGTTTTGAGCATACATCTGCTTCCTATTATTCTGCCTTTCATGCAGCAAGGAAGCACAGACTATAAACTACATGATTCAGTCATCAGTCTTTGCAGTCTCCTGCAGTTCCTTCCATATTTTGTTTCATATGACTAATCGTTGTCTCTAATTCTCTTCGTCGTTTATGTGTATATGTTTGTGTGGTTAAGTTTAACCTGGTATCCCAGGTCGATTCAGCCTAAGCTGGACACCAGAAAAGGTCTTGGGAAGTTAAGAGGGGGCAATGTGATGCCGACCACATCACCTACCGATTGGTTTAAAAATATAGTTTAAGCACCATATACACAATGCGTCAAAAGCGTGTAAACGATATATGCACGGGCTCCCACGCGTGCGCCCCCACACACACGCACCCACACACAACATACACAAACACACAAACACACACACAAACACTGTTTATAATTTCACCTTGTGGAGTCTATTTTCAAGAAAGGTAATTAATTATTTTCCCTGTTTAGTCTCATCATGTTTGACTTTCCCTTGTCAAAATTCAGTACTTGTCACTTGACAGTTCGTGTTGTCAGTGTAACTAGAATCAGATGAATGGTGTGACATGACAGCACACAATCGATCACAGCGTGCATCTCGACGGGCGCGCAGCTCACAGAGTGCATAGCATTTCATGTCTGGTAGCGGCAGTTGTGTGGATGATCCAGTTGAAAACTGGTAGGACCAGTCATGGTGAATAATGCCAGTCTTGTAGCAAACATGTTCTTATTTCCTTGGTATATGTTAGTTTTATCTTTGCCCTGTTTCAAATGTATCTGCTAATATTTTCCTTACTATATTTACCATGGTTCTCTCTCGGTAACTTATGGGATGTGAGCTGGTCGCTCAGAAAGCAATGGCAAACTACTGAGCGTAATCTTGCCAAGAAATGAAAAATCATCTGAAATATGCTGATGTTGACAGCGATGTCCTGTAAATGGATATGCGGAAAAAATATATTTACCATGTATAATCCCTTAGTCATATACTTGCTATGTTTGACATACATCTCTTAGTTATTTCCTTGCAATGATTGACGTGCATCTCTTAGTCATATCCTTACTAAGTTTGAATAACATCTCTTAGTCACATCCTTGCCATGGCTGACGTGTATATCTCAGTTATAACATTGCCATGTTTGACGTGTATCTCTTAATTATATCATCGAGGAAGAGCTGGCCCAGTGGCGAGAATCCGGATTCTCCTTCGGGAAACCCCTGTTCGAATTCTCGGTAAGGTGTGGGATTGTTATTCTGTCGGGGGCAAAAAGGAAACCCTAACCTGCACAGTTCGCGGCAACTGCACTAGCCAGACTGCCTTAATTCCTCAAGCTCAAGACCCCCTTTCCATACACAGCAAGGTACTATATAGGCAGTAAATGACAGTTTTATTTGTATATCCTTGTCATTTTTGGTATGTATCCATTAGCCCTATTTTTGCCATGTTTTACATTTATCTGTCAGTTCTATTCTTACCATATTTGACATGCATCTCTTTATCCTATGCTTGCCATGTTTCATACTGCTTGCTTGCTTGCTTGTGTACGTTGGCTTGAGCTCCAACGCGAAGTCCTGTATGTCGGATGAAGGCATCCTGTTGTCCAACATCAGTGTGATGTCATACAGGACCTGAGTTTTGCATGAGTATCCGTTGTCCCATGTCTGGCTTATTGGTGTGCAGACTGATGGTTCCTCGCCTTACAGGCAGACACTCTCCGACTTCGGAGGAATCAGCGATCCTACTGACTTTAGCCAGGACCCCGAAGGGACCTGTTGCCCAGGACGCTCGACGAGGACGCGTCAATAGGTCTTGCCAGTATATAACCCGGCCCTGGTGCCTTGGAAACACCTCTGCGTCCCATGTTTCATACGTATCTGTTAGTCATGTCCTCGGCATGATTCATCTTTATCTGTTAGTGATATTCTTGCCATGTTTTTATGTAGTTGAGTAGAGTTGAACTAATAACCGACATCACTGCACTTAGGACATTCCCATGCACGCTCCGTCCCCTCGTTCAACAGTCAGCGAAGAGTCATACTACTTTTCATTCCCACCGCTATCTGATTGAAAGTTCTCCTGGTCTTCCTTCCCAGTTTTCAGAATCTTCCAGCACCCCTGCCTATCCCCCGCAATATCATTTTTTTTCCACATACTGTTTCTCAGTCTGTTCCCCGTCTTCTCCACCTGGTCTCACATTCGCTCGACCACCCCTTTCTTGTCCATAGGTACCATCAAGAGGGGTGCATTCAATGCCAGCCTACCAGCCTGTTCATTCCCCCCGCACTCCTGCATGGTCAGGGCAAAAATCCTTACATTTCTCACAATCTGTTACCTCTGAAGCGAGGAAAGCCATTCTACACGAAACATTCTTTTATCCACGTTGCTTTCTCCATCTTATTAAGTGTACTCCCTGAGTCCGTAATGAATGCAGTGTGAGTTGCAGTGGTCCCTTCTAACCATCGGAAGGCCGCTGTTACTGCTTCCACCTCCATTCTCATGCTGGAGGTCGTAGTCTCATATGCCAGACTCTCCTTTTTCAAGCATCGTCCATTAGCCTTCGCAATGAAACCCCAACCACTCCATCTGTTTCTCAACACTGACCCATCGGTGTAGATCACTATGTCACCTTGATGTCTGTTGCTCTGGATCAGCTGTTGCACCTCAAACTCTGTGCGGCCCGCTGCCCATTCTCTGCACTCACGACTCAGTGTTACTATTACATTGTGCCAGGCCAATACTTTAACCCACTCTCTTTCACGATTGATAGTCTCTAGATCATACACCTGACGTAAAGATATCTCTGCCTGTGCCACCCAGGATCTGCCTCTTAACCTTAACCATATCCATGGCTTCATACAGGGGTGATCCCTGTCTGCAGTCACTCTCAGGTACCATTTGGTTTGAAGGCTCATGTGCCTGTCCGCAATTATTGGTAGTCCTAGTGTAACAGGAGGAAGAATATCAAGGATAGGAAGATGTAATTTCCTATACTTAGGTGCTCAAAGATGAAGAAGCGCAACATTGACTTCTATTGGGCCAGAGAAGAAAAGGATAATAAGAAGAAAGAAAGAAAGAGCACTTTATATATTCTACTCAGTTAACAACAAAAGGGATATAGAGTTAGACAGAAATTTCCAGGAGTTCTTTGGGCGGGGAATATACTGTTGCATACCCCAGACAAAAGATTACACTGTCGGACTGTAACAGGATCAATGAGTTTGCACAACGAACTATAAACTAAACAAAACAAATTACGCAAAACAAAAGTATACTTTTATTGACATAATTGCATGATTCAGGGACAAACAGACATCCTGACATGTCACACAATTGACATATACAGAAATGAAAACCTACGTTCCCACAGTGGATATCACTCACTGCTGCCTAACATCGCTATGAACATGACCAGGTACCCATCTACATAAACCAGCAAGAACATGGCAACAAAGAAGCCTCAGTATAAACAGCAACTGTAACAACAGGTATGGACTCTCTATCGATCTCATCTCAGGACTCATGGATAGTCGGTTCTACAGAAATGGGAATCTGAAATCCCACAGCTAGAGATAACTGCTGCCTAGTACCGACCACAGGGGTGGTCTCTAATGGTAGTGGAACCTCAACCATGTTCGACTGCGTCAAAGGGGTACCCTAAGTACATACACAGGACACCCGCATCACATGGTTCGACGGGGACCGGATACAGCAAAGAGCCATGATATAACTAATAACAGAACTATAACCCCAACAGCAGATATATAGTGGCATAAACAGGTATATGAATGGGGGTGTGAGTGGCCTAAAACGATATTAACCACAGCTGGGGCTCATGTATGCTCTACAAACAACAACCATGTCTAGGGTCACTACCACCATAAGAGAACATCCTTTGACTTGAATCTTCACCGAATACCCCTGGTACTTGTTTTCTTACTACGCCCCTGCCAATCTGCAGAGAAGCACTTTCACCGCTACTCATTTAAGCAAACCTATGTTGTCATCATTCTGCCGGTTATCGCCATTTTACATGCGAAGATAACTCTACTAATTTTAGTCAATCAGGGGCAGAAGAGCTCCTCAGACTTCTGTAAAACTATAAAACGAACTACACCAAATTCTACCTCAACCCGGTGAATGTTATAAGTTTGGAGATTCCAGTTGGGGACTGGTAGGGGCACCACTATCCTACTTTTAGCTAGGCTACCTAATTATGTTCAACTCACCATAGAGGGCTTACAGATTGCCAGTCATTTTCATGGATTTCCTTGGTCCTTTCGGGGCTTGTGTACTCCATCGACTGCGTTGTGGACCACACATGGCAGTCTTTGTTAAATCTAGAGGCATTGGTGCCTCCCTGCTCTGGTTCAGTGACTGGGAAGGGCTGGTTAAAGCCTCCCTATTTGATGGTATCTGCATAATCGCTCCCTCGGCCACGTTTGTTACAGTTGGAGAGAGCGGGAAGCTGACGTGCACTCCTAGTTATCAGTGTTTCCAGAGCGGCTTCCCATCATACCCCGGAGCACTGCAAGGGACGCCGGTATTGGTAACATCACCATAATCATGTGTCGCGTCAGACGATCACACTAGGATATGCCTCATCCATCTATATGGTGTGTCCTTTGTGTATCCCAGAATCACCACAATGGCCGCATTCTGTATTCGCTTCAACCTTTCCAGCTGGCTCTTTTATATTGTCAGCAGCACCATATCGTGCTCAGTGACTGAAATTATTAATTGCTGAAAGAGCATGAAAGGCATCTTCTGCTCTACCCCGGTTGCAGCCATCGCACTCAATGCAATTTAGTCCCTTACCAGTCTTCACCACCAAAGCCTCAACATAATCCTTAAAAAACATACACCTATCATTGGTGATTCTCATGTACTTCAATATACTCTCTCTCTCTCTACTAAGAGGAAGGACATCCATCCATCCAGCATGTGCCATGCCGGAAAGCGTGGGCGGTCATGACTCGCCATTTCACTCGATCACAAGAGTCGTGAATCAGCTCAGTGTTCCCGTCTTGACAATGCCATGTGGCCAAGCCATCCAGGTATTTACTTCTCGGTCTTCCCCTTGGTCTGTTTCCTTCGATCTTGCCAGTTGTCACCAAGTCCTCCAGTTCATTTCTTCTCATAACATGTCCAAAAAATGTTGACAGTTTACTTCTAATTTCTCTAATCAATTTAAGATTTTCATTTGTTTCCTGTAGTACTTAGTCATTTGTTTTTCTGTCTGTCTATGGAATTCTTTGCCACATTTCTACAGCCATCAGATGTTTTTCAGCTTGACTGCTCATTGTCCAAGTTTCAAATTCATACAAAAGTACAGGCTTTATGTAGCACCTCAACACTCTTTTCCTCGTTTCAATTGACATCTTTTTATTAGTCAGTATGTTTTTCATCTTGCTAAAGGCTACTTTCGCCATGGCGATTCTTGTTCTAATCTCTTCAAGGCATCTCCCATCAGATGTTATTACTGTTCCGAGATAATTGTACCTGCTCACTTGTTGAAGATTATTCTCATTTACTTATATATTGCATTGTGGTACTTCCTTCTTCCTAGTGACGACCATAATCTGTGACTTTTACAATTTAATTCTAACCCCAGTTGTTCACTGTGTGCAACAACCGCATCTACTAATTGTTGCAGATCCTGCTCATTGTCTGCAATCAATATTGTATTATCTGCATATCTAATGTTATTGATGTTTCGTCCTCCAATGATGATTCCATTTATGTCTTCTAAATTTCTGAAAATATTTCCAGTACATAGGGAAAAAAGATCTGGAGACATTATACATCCCTGTCTCACACCTCTCTTAATAGGCTGATATTGTTCTACTTCATTATCAATCCTTATGGCAGCTTGTTGTTTCCAATATATGTTTTTAAGAAGTCCAATGTGTTTCCCATCGATTTGTAGGTCTGCAAGTATATCTACCATGTTGCCATGTCTTACTCTATCGAAAGCCTTTGTGTGGTCAATAAAGCAAAGATGTATATCTTTGTTTACTTTTATAGAACGTTCAGTCACTGATCGCAGCATATACACAGCATTTACTTTACCATTTCCTTCTACAAACCCACATTATTCTTTCCATATTTCAGGTTGTATTTTCTTTCTCACTCTTTGCGTGATAATTCGTAGTAAAATCTTTGTGATGTGACTCATTATACTAATTGTTCTATGTTGTTCACATTCCAAGGTTCCTGATTTCTTTGGGACTGCAATAAATACAGTTACATAATTCAGAAGGTATAATGTGTTCAGCAGTCTGGTGACTTGATCTATTCCATATTCATCTAAAGCCGTAATCATTTCTGTTGTTATGTTATCTGAACCGGGGGTCTTGCCAGCTTTAATATGTTTAAGAACATTCCGATCCTCCATCTTCAAAATTGGCGGTCCTTCATTATTAAATCAAATATCATACTGTTCATCTCTGTTATCAGCATACAGGTTTTTCACACAATCTGACCATTCATGTAGAACCTGATCTTTTTCTATTATGATTTTGCCATCTTTAGTTTTTAGACAGCCTGCTGATGTTCTGGTTCTTTTATTAGTAAGTTCCTGTATTCTTGTGTGCACTAATTTGGTATTTTTAGTGTTGTGTTGTTTTTCAATTTTTATGCAATGTTTTTATGCAATGTGCCATGCTTCTTTTGCCTCCTTACATAATATTCTGACTTGTCTGTGAATTTCTTCATTTTTGGCAGGATTATTTTTGTTGAGTATTCTTGTTTCCATTAGTTGTATAATTTCTCCAGTCATCGATTTCCTACGACCCACCTTCTTTAATTTTGGAATAGTTGTTTCTGCAGCCAAACTGAATGAATTCTTCAACATTTCCCATTGATCATCCGCTCCCTGAAATAGGATCTCTAGATCAGACAATACATCAAATCTGTTATGTACTTCTATGTTGAATTTGTTTTGTATTTCCGTGTCATTTCTCAATGTACACAGATCATACTTAGTGTTTCCTGTTATATACTTGACTTTCTTTAATTTTTCCCTCAATGTACCTGTAAGTAATATGTGGTCACTATAACAATCAGCACTGGGAACTATTTTTGCAATTGTTAACGCATTTTTAAACCTTCTGCTAATCAAAATGTAGTCAATATGGTTTCTAATCCTGCTATCAGGACTCTTCCATGGCCATAATCTTCTAGGGTGTTGTTTAAACTAGGTGTTTCCTACAGTCATTCCCTGCTCTTTTGCCCATTCTACATACTGTGTATCTATCACCTTGATTTCCTTCTTTTGCATTGAAGTCCGCTATTATGATGTTTATTTTTGAATTTTTACATTTCCTTAAAGCAGACTCAATGTCATCATAAAATTCCTCTACACTATCTTCCCTGGATTCTCCTGTTGGGGCATATATTTGAATAAAGTTTATGCTAAAAGATCTTGCCGCTTAATTTAACTCGTAGAACTCTATCTGACACCGTCCAATATCCTTGAACAGAGTTTGATGTTTGCCGATCCAAGATAATTGCTACATCTCTCTGTCGATCTTCTCCTCCAGAATAAATAATCTTAAAATCTTCATCTGTCTTAATGCCTGCTCCTGTCCCCCTCATTTTGTACATCCATAACATATTAATTTTCTCTCTTTCTATTTCTTGTTTGATGGTATCTAATTTTTCGTCGTAGTTTAACGTCCTAACATTCCATGTTGCTAATTTTAATGTCTCTGTCCTTGTCTTGCAGTGATCTGCAGTTAGGCGAATCATAAGGCACTATTAATGAAGGTAGTTTGCCGTTGCTTTCCTTCCTTCGCAGTGACCATACTGGTCGGTGACGCCAGCCATTGTCCCGTGAAAGAGATCTTCTGCCTACCGTCGTGACACTTTAGACCATAACCAACAACTATCTGTCGGCTGAC
>JACEFZ010000335.1:0-5000 GCA_014155875.1 Cepaea nemoralis | reverse complement strand
TGTCTGTCTGTCTGACCGGGCCCGGCTTCACCCAGTCCCTGGTGGGGAGCATCTCATTTAATTCATATACGTAGTCATATAAGCTCTCCCGTTCCCGACTATCTGTTTGTCTGTCTATCTGTCCCGGCCCGGCTTCACCCAGTCCCTGGTGGGGAGCATCTAATTTAATTCATATACGTAGTCATATAAGCTCTCCCGTTCCCGACTGTCTGTCTGTCTATCTGTCTGTCTGACCCGGCCCGGCTTCACCCAGTCCCTGGTGGGGAGCATGTCATCTAATTCATATAAGTAGTCAAATAAGCTTCCGTTCCCGACTATCTGTCTATCTATCTGACCCGGCGTGGTTTCGCCCAGCTCCTGGCGCACAGTAACTTAAAAGAATGTCCTTCCACACACCATTCAATGAAAACTGTAGAAAAAGATGGGTTACAATGTTATGCATTATGCATTATTTTTATGAAAGCTTTGAAAATGCCTTAAAGATTATATCATTATTTATTATAACTCATATGCCTAAAAATAACTATAGACAAAGAGTTTAACAATAGTGCAAGTAAGTCCAACAATATGACTATAAAGTATATAGAAATGTTATTAAAAGTTATGCCCCTTGAAATAACTTTTCTAGAGTGAAGTCCCCCTGCTATATAGACATTATATAATGAAAATTGAAAAGTAAATGTTATTAAATAAGTCGAAGATTTTACATTAAGAAATTATTATAGTCGGTTGCAAATGAGGAAGACGTGTAGAAAATTTCATCTCAATCGGATGTATTGTATCGAACGCATCCAATACAAAAATCCCCACACACAAACAAACATACACTCTGTTTTATAGATATAGACTAGCTGACCCGGCCCGGCTTCGCCCAGACCCTCGAGGGGATCTATCTATCTATTAGTCTGTCTGTCTGTCTGTCTGCTTGTTTGTCTGTTTGTCTGTCTGTCTGGCTGACCCGGCCCGGCTTCACCCAGTCCCTGGTGGGGTGGGGAGCATCTCATTTAATTCATATACGTAGTCATATAAGCTCCCGTTCACGACTGTCTGTCTGTCTGTCTGTCTGTCTGTCTGTCTGTCTGTCTGTCTGTCTGTCTGTCTGTCTGTCTGTCTGTCTGTCTGAGCGGACCCGGCTTCACCCAGTCCCTGGTGGGGAGCATCTCATTTAATTCATATAGGTAGTCATATAAGTTCCCGTTCCCGACTATCTGTCTGTCTGTCTATCTATCTGACCCGGCGTGGCTTCTCCCAGCTCCTGACGGGGAGCGTCTCATTAAATTCACACAGTAACTTAAAAGAATGTCCTTCCACACACCATCCATTATTTTTAATGAAAACTGTTTTTAATCACCTACATGACTGTAGATAACTTCTTTAAGCATAAAAAGATGAGTTACAATGTTATGCATTATGCATTATTTTTATGAAACTTTGAAAATGCCTTAAAGATTATATCATTATTTATTATAACTCATATGCCTGTAAATAACTATAGACAAAGAGTTTATAAATCTTTGAAAACGATGCAACAATATGACTATAAAGTATATAGAAATGTTATTAAAAGTTATGCCCCTTGAAATAACTTTTCTAGAGTTAAGTCCCCTTGCTATATAGAAATTATAATGAAAAATGAAATATTAAATTTTAGTAAGTAAGTAGCCGATTTTACACTAAAAAACTATGACAGAAAGTTGCACAGGAATGAAAAGAAAACGTGTAGAAAATTTCATCTCAATCGGATGGACCGTTCGCGAACGCATAAAGAATGTACGGACATACAGTCTCTTTTATATATATAGAAGTAGACCCACAAATCACGTTTATGTGGATGTATAGACCTGTTTTAACATATTTACACTTCCAGTTTTACGTATACTGTGTAGGGGTGGGGGATTTTTAGGTAGGAAATATGAAAGGGGGGGGGGGGGGGGGGGGGAATGACGTTCTGAAAATATGGTGAAGGGGGACACGGGGCCAAATTTTTGATAGGAAGGGGGGGAATGACGTTCATAAAATATGGTGAATGGGGGCACGGGCCAAAAAAGGTTGAGAACCACTGCTCCAGCAGTATTCACCAGGGAATGGGTCTGTCATTTTGTATCGTTTGCTCGCTTTGAACTCAATCGTAGTCCATACACATGCTAATATTTCTAGTAGAATAACTGATTGTTGCATGTTGGATTAACTTTCCTTATTACCCGTGCCCTTTGTCATCAGGCGAACCCACTTCTAGACTCGATTTCTGAGGTACTTGTAATCTACGTCCCCAATTCAAGGACGAGAAGAAAACATTTCAGTCCAATTGACCAGTGTAGGGATTGATCCCGTTACCTCGACATTAACACACCGACAGTTTAAAAGCGTGCGTACTAATTCTTTTAGTCATGGTGACCTCTGTTGGAGTCTGTTGACTAGAGACGATTTCAAACCTATAGAGGGAACTATCAGCTCGGGCTTCGGCCTATCTAATCTGTATGTGCTGTATACAATGATCTGGTGACGACCTCCGCAGATGTGAGATTCCAGTCTCTGTCTTGCACACCCCGCTGGTTTCTGAGCTTGGAGAAAGTAAGCAGAGCTCTGCTTCACATTACTGTTGGTAACGGTACTTGCTACAAGGTCAGGAGATCAGTCTCCATACGAGCCTCACTTCGATATGAGCAAGCCATTGGTTCAAGGTCGGGAGAACGGCCTCCACACGAACCTCACTTCGACAGAAGCAATGCATTGGTGCAAGGTCGGGAGAACGCTCTCCACACAAGCCTCACTTCGACAGGAGCAAGCCTGTGATACAAGGTCGGGAGAACGGTCTCAACACGAGCCTCACTTCGATAGGAGAAAGCCATCTTTAAAAGCCCAGACAATTTGAGAGCCAATGCACTGAACTTATGTCGAGCGGAAATTCAGTCTTCCAGACTATCCACAACCAAGCAACCAAGCAATCAATCACCCACCCACCAACCCAATCAACCAACCAACTACCCACCCACCAACCCAATCAACCATTCACAGATTAGAAACAAAATTACCTAAGTAAAGATCATGTTTTATTATTATCGATCAAAACACGTATCCTAAGATTCATAACATTCGGTACATTCGACAAATATCTGTGATCTAAGTGCTCTATAAACTATTTACCAAAAGTATACATTGTTACTCATATGTGACTACATCACACACCGATGTGTTATTAAGAGATAGTTATATGTAACCTTGCAGATGAGCAGATAGTTATATGTAACCTTGCAGATGAGAGATAGGCCGTTTTGTGTTGACTTTTAACAATGGTATGAACGTAGGTCGTACAGAAAGTAATGGCAAACTGTTGAACGTAAACTAGCTTGGTAAATCACAAACAGGCAAACATGATGCGGTTGATTGCGACGTTCTCTAAAGGGCGTGCGACTAACTTTTAAAGATGAGATTCAGATACGATAACTGGATACAGACAGCGTGTTGTCCTGAAGGAAAGTGAAGAGGTATTTTGGCTGTATGACTACGGTATAGTTTGTTATCAGGTGACTGATGCTGTTTATTTGGAGAAGCAAGGTAACGGTCATTACAATATGTTCCACAACGTCCAGCTACAACACAATTCATTGTATTCTCAGCCGGTGACTAACCGTATCCCTCACTCCTCGTCGAACTAGGAGCTAGGCCAGGTATCTATTTGGTGATTTAGTAAGTTGAAGTGATAGCGCAACCTGGTTTCGAACTGACCACAGACACGACTGAAGTCAACATGAACAGGGTTGAGCCTGTGACCCTGGCTCTTGGGTCGGTCAGACACAAGTGAAACAACTTGATGTTGAAGACATGTTATTTGGATGAAAGTGAGATTACGTACATTGTTCTTATTGCATAATTTTGTCAGACTGCACACACTACAGAGCGAACGATCTAAAGAGGATGAAATCAAGAGTAATTGGCAATGTCTACGTATATAGTATTTAGAGCTTCAAACAAATGTCTTTGTTAAGACAAGAATAAAAACTTATGCATGCTACCTTCTTGATTTTCGTACCAAGGTGGACAGAATACAAATTTTTCGAGCACTGGCCTGCCTCAGAATCAACGCAAACACGCATCTACTGCATGGGGAAATTAAGTAGGTAAAGTGCATCAGATTAAAAAGAAAAACGTTGTGGGTGGGTCAAGCCGAAGACATTCTTCAGCAGGTGTGTTCACTTGAGGACGTAGAACCTGGCCAACAGAAATCTGTACGTCCCTCTTTTAGTTTTTCATCCTTCTAACCCAAACTGCAGGAAAAAGTCTGGCTGCTGTGGATACAGAAGTACAGGCTTTGACCTTTCGAGAATTCGTTTTAAAGGGGGATGCTGTCATTTACATAGATGGGTCTTTCTTCAAAGCGTGAGAAGTTCATGGGCCTTTTGGCGCAGGTTGGATGGAGAATTGTGGGAAAAAAAAATTCTGGTGCTTTTGCCTTGACCAAAAAAAGTCTGACAATTTGGGGTCATTGGGAATAAGTAAGCAATAACATGGCTCAGGGCACAGGCCTTCACCCTGGCAGGGTTTTTCCCTTTGGGGACTCAGTGAGTATGCTCAGGGGGATAGAATGGGGTTGGTCAGAAGACAGTGATTGATGTTTTCTTAAGCGGCACGGGGTGGACAAAAAGATTATTTCATTTTTGTGCCCGGGGATGCATGGGGTACAAAAAATGAAAAGGGGGGACGGCTTGGGAGAAAAAGGGTACTGTGGGAAGGTTCCCTATACTGAAAAGCTTTAAAGAAAAGGAAGTTGTTTTTCGAAACCAAAATAATGTCTGTGAATCTACAAACCCTCGTCCGGATAAAGAAAAACAGCAAAATTAAAAAGGTTTGGGCCAAAAAAAGAACATATGCGAAAGCCAAAAAAGATTAAAAAAACCACCAAATAGGTGGCGTTAGCCCGCTACAAACCGCGGGATTTAAATGAGGAGGGGAAACTGAGCACATATGGACTGAAGTTTCGATGGTTTCAATGAGGAGGGTCT
>JACEFZ010000333.1:0-20886 GCA_014155875.1 Cepaea nemoralis | reverse complement strand
AAAAAACCTTCCTTTTTGTGGTTTCTAATGCCGCGTCTTCCTTTCGGCACTATAATCATCATTAGGCCAAGGCTATTCAACATTGGCTTCTTAAGTACTGACATACACAGGTTTCCTACATCATCTCATGTTTCCACAGGAGTTACATTACAATGTGTATTTCCCACAGTGAAGAATAACAATCCGTACAGAGACAAATTCTCATAACAGAGAAAACAAACATACATTTCTCTGATATTAAGTACATGATAATCATACATAATAATTAATCATATTGATGATGCAAGGAGCCTATGTTTTTGGATTTCCTCAGGGGTTAATCCATAACTAATATATACATTATTTTCCCCCCACTGATTACAGCAGTATAAGGATAATAAACGCTGTGATATATTTTGCCAAATACTGCTACTTTTAAGAGCATTTCTTATCTATTAGAAATTGTTTATGCAGTCTGATGCGTGTTTGAAACATATAATATTATTCCTGGTGTCTATCGCCTGTGGTCGGTGTGAAGAAAGCTTGGTTATATCATGCGCTTACTTTCTTTGTTCTTGAATTTATATTCTCAAACATGGCAATTCCCTAGCACTATTTTATGAAATGATTACATGTCCCTCACTCATATTGAGTGGTTATTAATCTGTTAACAAAAGGATGGTACTAAAATTTAGCACTATGGTTCCAAGTTACAGATTAGAATGTGGCAAAGCATTTTATCCCCAGACTAAGAGTCTGGAATATGCGTAATCATGTGTATGTCTCCGCATGGATAATAATTCATTTGAAAACGTTCTTAAGAGTTCAATCTCTATAGTACATAGATTATTTGCAGATTTCTAAGCATAAATAGTGATATATAGTTCACAATGCACAGAAGTTATTTTTCATAGGACTATGAAATTGGCAGAAACTTCTACTATGAAGTATGAATCAGGAGTCTGCTCCCAATTTGAGAAGAGTTTCTGAATGTGTTTTTGACATGAGAGTTGATACTCTACAGTACACATAATCTTTATAGGTTATAAGCACTATTAGTTAGATATAAGTTCATAATGCCTATAAAAGGTTTTAACATAGGGATTTGAAATTGTAAAACATAGGAAAAATTACAGCGTGGCCCACACATGTGCTCAGTACTAAAAATCAAATCAGACTCTAGTTTACAAGAATTGTTGATTACCATTCTAACTAATTCGTAATGAATCACAATGGTATATGTAATACATAAATACGCATTAATAATGTAGATTTAACGTACCATGGTTTGCAAAGAATGATATATTTTAAAGGCAAAAGTGCCTTCCCCACACGGGGAAAGCACCCCCACATGGTGAAAGCACGTCTGTTTCCTTTGTCTGAACTAAAATGGCTACAAAGAGCCTTTGTTTTACAATCAGTCGACGACTGTTGGCCAGGTACGTGAACTCAACTGAGGCCAAATAAATGTAGCTACCCTAAGGTTAGTTTTTCTCCTACATTAAGTAAGATACTTAAGCAGTAGTTGTAAGGGATTGTTATTTTTAAGGGAGTCAATTCTAGGAAAGGGTAAGGACGTTTTAATATGCCACATATGTTATGATGATGATAAATAATATTTATTGTTAAGGTAAAGGCATATGCATAAATATTGAAGAGGAGAGATGATCAATCAATCATGTGCCATGCAGGAAAGCGTAGGCGGTCATGACTCGCCATTTCACTCGATCACCGGAGTCGTGGATCAGCTCAGTGCTCCTGTCTCGTCCATGCCATGTGGCCAAGCCATCCAGGTATTTTCCTCTCGGTCTTCCTCTTGGTCTGTTACCCTCGATCTTGCCAGTTGTCAATAAGTTCTCCAATTCATTTCTTCTCATAACATGTCCAAACAATTTTGACTGTCTTTAATCAGTCTACGATTTTCGTTTGTTACCTGTAGTACTTGGTCATTGGTCTTTCTGTCTGTCCATGGTATTCTTTGCATTTTCCTCAGAAACCACATTTCTGCAGCCATCAGATGTTTTTCAGCTTGACTGCACATTGTCCAAGTTTCACATTCGTACAAAAGAACAGGCTCTATGTATCCTTGCAACACTCTTTTTCTCGTTTCAATTGACATCTTTTTATTGGTCAGAATGTCTTTCATCTTGCTAAAGGCTACTTTTGCCATGGCTATTCTTGTTCTGGAGAGATGATATTCCTCCTTAAAACATTTAATTGAAGTAAAACGCCTGAATGTCCTGCAGGAGCCGGTGCCATAATGGAAGAATATTGTTAATAAGTTGGATACTCATTGGAATTGGTGAACGAATTAAGACACTTAATGTGGAAGGATAATTAGGTAAAACAATTATGTACAACGGGGAATAGTGAACATGGTTATCAAATTCTGAACCTCCATCTTCAAAATTGCAGACATGCGCAGACATGTGTAGGCGTGCCTACACACCTAAACTCGAGTAAGACTACAGTCTGCTCTAGCAAAGGAAAGGTGCTGAAGACGGAGTCCACCAGCCAGGATATCAGGATGCCACCAATTACGCGAACTGAAATATGTCGACTACTACTAAATGTTACGGTGCTCTCCCTGCTTTGGACCCCCAGGCAGGTGCAGTGCCGGGCCATATGACTCTAAAGGGTCCAACCACAGCTACTGGAGGTCCTTCTCAGATGTCCTGTGGAGCCAGGGGACCTGTGAATTGACTGTCTGGCCATACCAAACAAAGACTAAAACTAATGCACTTTAATGCAGATGGATTCAGCAACAAAACAATAGAACTAGAAAACATCTTAGACCAAGAAAAGGTAAGCGTATGTTGCTTGCAGGAAACACACCTCAACGAAAACGAAATGATGTCTTGGAAATTGCCAGTACTAAGGACACTACTTTCTGAACTTAACAGCCAGAATAAGGTCACCATACAGTGGATACCATCCCACTGTGGAGTACCCGGAAACGACAGAACTAATCGATTGGCTAAGAAAGGAGCAAAAGAAGAACAGCCTGATGTGCTCGTTACAAACCACCAAGAGAAAAGAATGATCAAATCAGTCAGAAGGCCACCAAAGCCTGCTCAAGACGACTACCACGTTATGGACAGACCAGAGCAAGTCATTATTCTCAGAACAGGACACAATAGATTACGCAACAACATGTTCGCAAGATTCAAGATTGGTGAATCAGCCATGCGCACATGTGGTTTGGTGTCGCAGACAACAGAGCACATACTCAAAGACTGCATACATTACAACATGTCTAAGCAAACATTCTGGCCTAGAGAGACAACCGTGGAAGATAAACTCTATGGACTGCTCAAAGAACTAAAAAGGACAGTTAAATTCATACAAGAGGCAACATTGCAGTTATAGACATATTTAAGGCGAAAGAAAGAAGAAAAAGAAGCATTACATTACAAAAAACACTGTTGCTTGCTTGCTTACTTGTGTTCGCTGGTTGTGATCTCCAGCGCGAAGTCCTGTATGTCGGATGATGACATCCTGTTGTCTAACATCAGTTTGATGTCATACAGGACATGAGATTTGCGTGAGTATCCATTGTCCCATTTCTGGCTTATTGGTGTGCATGCAGACCGGTGATTCCTCGCCGTTCAGGCAGACACTCTCCGACTATGGAGAAATCAACGATATATATATGCGGCCCGCCAATACCTTTACATTTGTCAATGCGGCCCTACGCACAAAAAGTTTGCCCACCCCTGGCATAACCTTTTCTTCGTTATACAATGTATAAAATATTGTTTTAATTTTAAATTTTTTTCCATTTGGGGATGTGCGTGTGTGGGTGGGTGATGTGTGTGGGTGGGTTGGGAGATGTGTAGGGGATGTGTGAGTGGGGGGATGTGCGGGTGTGCGATAATTTATGTGTGGATGAGGGACGTGTGGGTAGGTGATGTGTGTTTTGGGTGGGGACCTGTTGGTGAGAATATGTTTTGTCGGTGGGTGTGTGTATGTGGGTGTTGGTGGGTAGTGGGATTCTTGTGTGTGGGTGGGTGGGAATGTGTGTGTGGATGTGTGGTTGGGTGTGTGTGGGTATGTGTGTATGTGGCTTGGGGATGGGTGTGGGGGTTGTGTGTGTGTGTGTGGGTGGATGAGGGTATGATGTGAGTGGAGATGTATGTGTGTGGGTGGGGATGTATGTGTGGGTGGTGGGGTGTGTGTGGGTGTGAGATTATGTGGAGGGGGATTGTGGGTGAGGATATGTGTTTGTTTGAGGATGTGTATGAGGCGTTGGGGTGTGTGAGTGGGCGAGGTATGTGTGTACGTGGGTTTGGAATATGTTATCATTGCTGCTGTTATTATTACTATTGTTATTGTTATTGTTGTTTTGGTTTTGTGATTATTATTGTTGTCATTTTCGTCGTCGTCGCATTTGTTATCATCGCCATCATAATCATCATCATCAGATAACTAGCTTCGCACAGTTAACGTATAGCACAGACTACAAGATGCCGCAACCATTGTGCTAACTCTAGGTGTTGTTCAGACAGACTCACAAAGAGAACTAGCAACTCGCATCAGAAGATGACATTTCACATTCTTTGGGCATGTCATGAGAACTGGAAAACTATGGCATGTTGTCACAACGGTGAAGCTGGAGTGGAGGAAAGCCAGGGAGAGAACAAGAGAGTAGATGCTGGACAGTTTGACATCATGGCATGGATGAACGTGTGTAACGGAAATGGGCGGCGGTACACTAGACAGAAGACTGTGGAAATGGTCCCAAACGGCATACGGCGTGGACTACAGGAAGAAGTGGACTCATAGAAAATATATATTATAATTTAATTATATGGAACTATGAACAAGCAGGTATATCCAACAAGAACTCAATATTGTAAAAGATTGGTTATTACGAAAATGAGTAAATGAAATTCAAAACAACGTATTCCTCCAGAGAATTTAAACATAGAAGCAACAAACAATATTTTTCACGATTGATTGCCTTTCATATGTCGCTGCATCTTGTCAAGTGACGAGACCTGATGGGGGTAAATATTTTTTTTCCGCGTTTCCATCCTGTTTCAGGATATTGCGGTCATTATTAGCATCTTTCAGCTGTATGTTGATTCCTATGCTAGATTACACTCATCAGCACGCCACGACTTTCTGAGCGACCGAATCCATACTCTCATAAGTCACTGGCGCGACTCGAACCGCTTCAAATTCTCGTGTGATCAAGTCAACCACGAGAGTATTCGGGGTTACCTCTCGGCCAGGGAGACTGGCGGGGGAAAATATGCCAAGCAATAAATCGTGTCACTTATTGTTTGTGGCTTCTGTGTTTGAAGAAAATGAAGTAATTTGGAGATGTATAAATACATGGGCAGTATGCTTGACCGCGGGGCTTAAAACGCTTGCGCTTGAACTTCCAGTGCGCTGAATTCGGGGTGGGGGAATCGTTCGTTACAAGGGACAGTCGGGCTTCAACGTTGACTTCCCTCTCAGATAATAATGGCAAACTACTAGATTAAACTGTATACAAACACAACCTGGGGTTGAAGTTTACCGCAACGTCCTTCTAAAGCCGTATAACATTTTGTTTTTAAAGTGAGGGTCAAGAAAAGATAATTATGGAGGAAAGTGTACCATCATCATCATGTACCATGCTCTGTGCTCTTGTTTCTACCATGCCACTTGGACAAGAAATCCAGGTATTTACTTCTCTGCCTGCTCATATACCAACATCATAAAATCTTTCTACAAAGAGACACGTTGCTGCGTAAGAACAGAATCAGGTAACTTCTGATTGGTTCACAGTGGAAACAGAGTGAAACCAGGGTTGTGTCCTATCACCGATGCCCTTTGGAATTGCTATCTAATGGGTCATGCGAAAATGCACAAACAACACAAACAGCGGTATCTATTGGTTGACAAAATTCTAGAAGACCTTGACTTTGCCGACGACATAGTGCTTTTGAGTTCTACAAACGGGGAAGACCAAGAGAGACCCTGCGTAGAACCATCATCAGAGAAGGCTCACTCAACGGCCAAGTAACCATCCAAGATCTATAACAGATAGCAGCGAACCGCCGGACATGGAGAGCCATGACTTCTGCCCTATGAACCGAATCGGTTTAAGAGGAAAGACTAACTAACAGCTCATTGTTTCTTCCCTTCGATCTTGACAGTTGTCACCAAGTTCTACAATTTATTTCTTCTCATAACGTGTCCACAGAATTGTGACTGTCTACGTCCAATTTCTCTAATCAGTTTACGGATTTTTAATTGTTTCTTGTAGGACTTGGAAATTGGGATTTTCTGCCTGTCCATTGTACTCTTTGCATTGTCCTCAGAAAATACATGTCCAAAGTCCATCAGATGTTTTTTCAGCTTGTATGCCCATCGTAGACGTCTCACATCCATATAAAATACAGATACTATGTAGCATCTTAACACTTGTTCTCGTGGCAATTGACATCTTTTTATTGGTCAGTATGTTTTTCATCTTGCAAAAGGCCACCTTCGCCTTGGCGATTCTTGTTCTAATCTTGTCATCAGACGTTACGACTGTTCCGAGATAGTTGTACCGATTCATTTGTTTAAGAATATTCCCATGTACCAGTATATTACATTGTTGTATTTTATTCTTCCTGATGACGAAGACAACCTGTGACTGTCACACAATTTAATTATAACCATAGTTGTTCACTGTGTGCAACAAAGGCATCTACTAAACATTGCAGATCCTGCTCATTGTCTGCAACGATAAGTACGTGAGTGGGGGATGTGTGTGGGGATGTGTGTATGGGTGGGGGATGTGTGTCTGCGTGGGTGATGTGTGCGAATGGTGTATGTTTGGGTTGGTGGGGGATGTGTGTGTGTGGGAGGGGGATGTGTGATTGAGGGGTGAGTATTGGTGGAGGATGTGTGTAGACTATATGGGTGGGTGAGTGTATGTGGGATGGGGAATGGGTGTGGGGTATTTTTGGGTGGGGAGATTTGTGTGGGTGGGGATGTGTGTGGGTGGGGGAGATTGTGTGGGGAAAGTGGGGGTGTATGTGGGTGGTGCTTGATGTGAGGGTTGGTAGGAGAATGTATATGTGGGTGGGGGAATGTATGGTTGGGGATGTGTGGGTGGGTGGGTGAAGGGTGTGGTGGTGGTTGAGTATGTGTGGGTTGGGGATGAGTCGGGCATATATGTGTGCCTGGGGGGGGGTGTGCGTGATTAGGAGGTGTGTGTGTGGGTGGGGGATGTGTTTGTGTGTGGTAGATGTGTGGTTGTTGGGGGATGTGTGAGTGTGTGGAGGATTAATATACATTGTTTATATTCACAACATTCATTTGAGAATGTATTTTTTTTCCATATGTAAATGCATCATGCACTATTGATGAACGAAAGCTGAGTGATTGGAAGGGCCGAATGTAAGACGGGCCTGCGTGCCCAATTTGTAATCCTTATAATATAAAGATCAATCAATCAATCAATCAAAAAATCAATCAATTAATCAACAAACTATGTGTCATCCGCATAACTACTGTTATTGATGTTATGTCCTTCAATGATGATTCCTCTCATGAAGTGTATAAAGCATTCGGAAGAGAGGAAGGCCACAACGTAGATGGATTCAACATGTCATAGGTAGTTTACAAATGACAGCAAGAGAGGCTTACAATGGAGAGACAATAAATGCATTGTTATGGGAGTAAATTTTTTGACAGGATAAGCTAAGTGGTTACGCCACCTATCGTACGTTCAGAAAGTTGTGGGCTCAATTCCAGCGTACGTCGTTTGGTTCAGGTGTGCTGTTGTCTCGGAGAAATACTGGGGCTTGTCGCTGGAGTTGCGTAGTTCGTAATGTTTGCAACGCTTTAAGCAAGCCGCCACGCGGAAATATACTGGTCCATTTGGGATAAAACCCGGTGCAACGAAGTCGATCCTCTTGACTTTCAACATATTCAGTTCCAAACAAAAAGTCGGTTTGGAGCTAGCAAAAATGGATGGCAGAAACTGATAGGTAGTGCGGTTGTGTCACAGTTATGACTTAATGCCGAGACCGGGATGAGCAGAACAAGTAAGGGCTATGCCACGAATGTGTGTTATCACCAAATTCTCGTATTAGAAAGAAAACTAAGGCAAAATATGTTACATGTTCAGAGACTGAGAGTCATTGCAGCTGAACACCTAATACGGCTGCTTGTCTTTGCTAGGTTCAAATATAACTCCAGCGTTAGGCAAACATCAGCGACTGCCGTAATCCACTCGTTTATCAATGGCGAACATCGATATCATCTGTTTCTTCGCACTATTCAAAGAAGTCTACGACCATGTTTGCTATCATTATAAGGCACATGTGTGCGCTTGCCAAAAAAATATTCATAAATAGACCGATTACAATGTAGAGATTAAACAGATACTTGCACTAGATATATTATCCCATAGGTAGACTGCCCTTCATTTGTAATAGTATCCGCCACATGAGGTCACTTACTGAACATCTAAGATATAGCAATTACTTAAATTTATTTTAGTAGCTCTTGATCCTCAGAAAGCAATGGCAAACTACTGAGCGTAATCTTGCCAATAAATCAACAATCAGCTGAAAGATGCTGATATTGACAGCGACGTCCTGTAAAGGATATGCACACAAAAAAAAAACAACTCTTGATCGGATTGGCAATATATTTCCGTAAATATCATGAAATTCTTTCTTCAAACAAACTGTTTGCATTAAACAGCCTTCATTTATACTTCAATAAATTACTTTTACTTTGCCCCTCTTGTACCATAAAACGTTAATCTCAATTTATTTCCCTTGACACTGTGAATTCCTATTATGCAAATTGCTAGATTTTTACCTATAAAACATTACAATGAGTGAAACGAGTTGCAGGTAGTTAGTCAGTTAGTTAGTTAGTCGACAGATCATCCTCATTGCACATCGAACCATTCAGTCCATAAGTGCTCGGATCCCCTCCTCAGCAAATCGTGTAGCGGATAACGACGCCAGTTCTGTGTTGGTTTATCAATCTTCTTTGGCTTCCTGCGTAGTGTTCTTGTTTGGCCACCTCTCTTTTAATTTGCTGTTTTCGCAGTCTGGCCATGGTTGTAGATTCACAGTCATCACTTGGTTCACGCAAAAGTCTTACTTCTCGTAGAGCATTCAGAATGTCAGCCTGGTCCATGGCGCGTCCGCCCTCCACAGTAGCCTCACCTGCGAGCTTGTCAGCCCGCTCATTTCCTTGTATTCCCGCATGCCCTGGCACGAAGATGAAACTAATCTTTGCCAGCCGAGACCGCTCCAGAGGCAGCAACCATTCACTTCGGATCGACCCTTCCTCTATCCTCTTCATCATGTTCATTGAGTCGCTAAGGAAATAAGCCCTAGTGAATGTCTGTGTCTCGAGCCATGTTATTGCTTTACTTACTGCCATGACTTCCATAGTCAAGCTACTTGTGGTTTCAGTGAAAGCACCAGAGTCCTCCTTCACAATTCTCCCTCCGGCCCGAGCCGTAAAGGCCCATGAGCTTCTCACATGTCGGACGACCGACTCATCGACGCTTGTACTTCGGCCTCCATAGCAGCCGGATTTTCTTGTCTGCATTTTCTATCTAGTTGAATGCAAACTGAAAAGGATGTGCAGAAATCTGTTGGCACTTGTACCCACTCCTCGCCAGGTTCTAAGTCCTCATGTGAACACACCTGTTGAAGAATGTCTTCGGCTTGACCCATCCATGACCGTCCTCTTTTTAACCTGCTGCCCTTCACCTTCATAATTTCACTATGCAGTGGATGTTGTGTGTTTGCGTTAACTCTGAGGTAGGTGCGTGCTCTGCAAACTTGTATTCTGTCTTCAATGGTTGAAAAATCAAGAAGGTAGCGCATCGCCCTGCATGCTGCAGTATTTGTTGTTGCAGTATTCAGAAGAAAAGTAACGGCAGTTGCAGAATGTAACATTAGAAAATAAACACAGTAAGGTCTGTGTAACTCTTGCAGAAAAAGTGAGATATAATAAACACGGACACAGTGTACATACCTGACAACGAACTCCACAGTGATGAACATGATTACTTTTTAAGGAGAAACAAAAAAAAATGATAATATATATAATAACATTACAAATACAATTAAGCATACTATGACACAACGACAAACGCAAAAGTTGACACTGTGGCCCATTTGGACTGTTATTGTTGTTGTTGTTGTTATTATTATTATTATTATTATTATTATTATTATTATTATTATATACATGTTATTATTGTAGTTATTATTATTATTGTTGTTTTTTATTGTTATTGCGAATGTTGTTATTGTTGCTTTTGATGTTGTTGATGTTCTTCTTCTTCTTCTTCTTCTTCTTCTTCTTCTTCTTCTTCTTCTTCTTCTTCTTCTTCTTCTTCTTCTTCTTCTTCTTCTTCTTCTTCTTCAGCATTCCGAGTCATTGACGTTCTTTGCTGCAGATACAATCCGTCTCCATTCGTCTCTCTTGTTGATCTTCTCTTGCTAGTCGCTTATTCCAAGTGCTTGTAGGTCTGTATGTATATTATCTCTCCACCGTCTTCTTGGTCTACATCGGGGTCTACGGTCATTTATTTCCTGAGTGTAAGCGAGTTTCGTTTCCCTATTGTCTTCTATTCTTTCTATATGCCCCAAGCATTGAAGTCTATTAGCCTTCGTGATACCAGTGATTAGCGGGGACTTAAACAGATCATAAATGTCTTTGTTGCTTCTTCTTTTCCACTCTCAACTTTGTGTATCCCTAATGGACCCAAAGATGCGACTTAAGACCCTGTTCTCAAAGGTTTGTAACAAGGCTTCGTCTCCTTTAGTTGTACTCCAGGTTTCAGAGCCATACAGCACAACTGGTCTGATCAGTGTTTTGTATATTGTAATCTTGGTGTTACGAGATAGCGCATTTGATTTTAGCCTATTTCTTATTTCCAGAGTTGATTCTAGCTTGTATTTCATCCCTTATTATGTTGGAGCAGTTGAAGATTGTACCCATGTATTTGTTATTCTTGTTACTGTTGTTAATACATTTCTGTTGTAATTTTTTCTGTCGTTATTGTTATTGATTTTGTTAATTTTGTCTTTGTTTGTTATTATTGCTGCTGTTATTGTTACTGTTGTATTTTTTTTATTTTGGTGTTTTTATTATTGTTGATATTATTATTGTAGTTGATTCCTCTCTTATCTAATGATGTCGTTTTCGTGGTATTTGTAATTATCATCATATATAACTAGTTTCACATAGTTAATGTATAGCACAGACTGCAAGATGCCCCAACTATTGCCCTGTTACAGGTGTTGTTCAGGCAGACTCGCAACGAGAACTAGCAACTCGCATATTACAATTTAATTGGATGGAACAGTGAACAAACAGTGAAGCAAAGAATAGCAACACTGTAGCCTACCACGCATGTCGTAAGAGGCGACTAAGGAGGTTTGATGGTTCCGTCGCCCTGCTACTGAGTGAGTGCGTGGCGCGACAATGTGAGCTGTGAGTTTCGTGTGAAATGCTTTTGAATCTGCCCGAGGATTTTTAGAACGTGACTGCATGTTCGGAGCGATGGCAGATTGCTATGTCCCAGAATTGACCTGTTTTTGCTTATGCAGAAATGCGTGGCTGCTGGGCATCTGGTTGACTGCCACTGCCATCGACGATGACTGTATTTTCGTGGACTGTGTGGGTGAACATCTAGGAACAGAAGGGAAAATGACTGCCGATTCCATCAGAGATGAACTGGGTGTTTCGTGGGGGACTATTGTGATGACATTCTGGCGGCGGCATTATGCACAGTGTATATGTGCGGGCTGTTGTTTGTCGAGACTCCTGTCTTTTCCAATTTTCACATTGGGCATTTGGGAGCATTTTGTGTGGTATTCATTGGCACATTAACGGAGCATAATGGGGACAACCCGTTGCTGTGAAGTTGGAACTGCGACTAACTAACTAACTGAGTGAACAAAAATGTCTATCCAACAAGAATTCAGAATTGTTAAACAAAATTTGCTTTTATGGTAAACAAAAATGAGAAAATGGAATTCAAAACAACGTGCTCCTTAGTGAATTTAAACGCAGAAGCCACAAACAATTTGTTGTACGATTGTTTACCTGGCATATTTTGCTGAATCTCGTCAGGTGACGGGACGAGATGCGGGGAAATATGTCAGGCAATAAATGGTGTCACGCATTGTTCATTACTTCTGTGTATAAAGAAAATTAAATGTTTTGAAGATGTATGACACATGACAGCGACAGAGACTTACGATGGAGAGACTTTTAATAAGACCCTTATGGGAATAAAGTTCTAGACAGGACTTGCGAAGTTGTTTGCCACTTGCCTTTCGCTCCGAAACTTGACAGTTCGGTTCCGGCGTACGTCGTTTGGTTCACGGGTGCAGTGTTCTCTGAGAAACCCTTGGGATTGTTCGTAATTTGTGCGACGCTTTCGGCAAGCCTTCCTGCGGAAAGATACTGAGCCATATGGGATAAAACCGGGAGCAACGAAGTCGATCCTCTTGCCTTTTAACTGATTCAGTTTTAAACAATAAGTAGGTTTGGACCTAACAAAAAGGGATAGCGGAATGTGATAAGTAGGGAGGGTTTGTTACAGTTACGAGTTAATGCCGAGACAGTTATGAGCAGACCAAGTAAGGGGTAAGACACGAATGTGTGTTGTCACCAAATTCTGGTATAGGGAAGAAAACCAAAATAATATATGTTACATGTTCGGTGACTGAGGGTTATTGCAGTTGAACACCTCAAACTGCGGCTTGTCTTTGCTAGGATCATATACAACTCCAGCGTTAAGGCAAACATCAGCTACTGTCGTACTCCACTTGTGTATCAAATACGAACATCAATATCATCTGCTTCTTCACGCCATTAATGGTCTCGGCGACCATATTTGCTATCATTATGAGGCACATATACATGTGCCGGCCAAAAATATTGATGCTGAGAATTCCGAATACGATTAAAGAGATATTATACAAGATATATATTATCCCCTTGGTAGACAGACATTCATTTCTAATATTATCTACCACATGAGGTCACATACTGGACATCTAAGATATCCCAGTTACTTAACATTTATTTTAGTAGGTATTGATTAGAGTGGCAATATATTTTCTTAGATGTTATGTTACACGTTCTTCAAACTATCTGTTTGCATTACACAACCTTCATTTATGCTCCAATAAAATATTGTTCTTGTCTCCCTTTTTGCATCAAATTTCATAAAAATGTATTTCCCCTGATACTATAAATTTCTATTATACAGATCTCTACATATTTACCCATGAAACATTACAAGGATTGAAACGATTTGATAAATTCATAGGAAAAGTAATGGATGCGGAAGGATGTAACGATATTTACAAACAACAGTTAGGTACGTATAAATCCCATGAAAAAGTGATATAATAAACACAGACATAGTGTACATACCTTTACAACAAAATCCACAATGGTGAACATAAATTTATAAAAGAAACGTATGTAAGTGCAGTAGTTTTTTGACATCTGATTTCGATTTCTCTGTCCAGTCTGCCATCTTCTGTGATCATACTTCCAAGATATTTGAATTGTTTAACTTGTTTCAGAGTTTTGCTATTTATCTGTATACTTAGTGGGCCCGGCGATCTGCTAACTCCCATTACTTCGGTTTTGGCTGTATTTATACTCATATTTGAATGTTGAACTCAGATTATTAATATAATCTTGCAGATGGGATAATCAGATATAAAACATACAAAGTAAAAATAACGCGTCCAAACAAAATGTTGACTGTCTACTTCTAATTTATCTAATCAATTTACGTTTTTTCTGTGTTTCTTGTAGGACTTGGTCATTGGTTTTTCCCGTATGTCTATAGTAATCTTTACATTTCCCCCAGAAACAAAATGTCTGCAGCCATTAGGTGTTTTAAGCTTGTCTGTTAATTATCCCCGCTTCACATCCATACAAAAGTACAGGTTCTATGTAGCACCTCAAAAGTTTTGTTTTTCTCCCGTTGCAATTGACATCTTCTTATTCGTCAGTGTGTTTTCTGTCTGGATAAAGGCTACCTTGGCCATGATGATTCTTGTTCTAATCTCCCATGAGATGCTATGACTGTTCCGAAATAGCTGTACATATTAACCTGTTTAAGAATATTCTCATTTACTTGTATATTACTATGTTGGTGGGGAAAATTAGCTTTCCCAAACCTTCAGAATTGCTACCATTATATTTTTTTTTAAATTTGAAAGTTGAAAGACATTGACTTCGGTAGACAAATTCAAGTGAACAATCGCGGACGTTAAGCTGATTACCGGGTCTTTTAGGCAAAGAATACAAGAATTAAAGAAGGTTTTTACTAGGGCTGTCAAGAGATAAAGGTGGACACTGGATGTGGTAGCTTTATGGGGACGGACACGCCCCGTGACCTCAAACAATATGGCGGGAAGACGGGACTTAAGGTCAGGTCTTTAACCTTAATTAGAACGTAGTGGTTTTGAAACAGATTAGGAGAAATTTGGTTAGCAGAGTAGCTAAAGCCAATTGTTGTGTCTCGACGACGTTAGGGCAAGCTAAGGCACCCACGTGACTGTGACCACGCAAAGTGGTCAACAATTGTTACAATGTGTGCAAGTAACAAGTCAGTCGAGAGAGTTGAGCAGGAAAGGGAGACGAGAGTGGAGCAGCAATACCGAGGGAGTAGCGGGCGTTGGAGCCCTTGGGCGGTCCGAAGGAATGAGTTACAGGGCTCCGGAGATGATTGTTGTTCAAAACCCAATGTTGCAGAGTACTCGAGGAGACGAGAAGTGTGACTTCAAAGGCGAACGGGTGCACATACCAAAGATCGTCTGGAGCACGAAGAAGAGAGGCATGACTAGCGAATCTGTGGATGAAAATTTACATAGGTAGATAAGCCAAAAGGGAGGGGAAACACATGTTTGTGGAGTCACAAAGTGGTGGGAAAAGGCGATTTGAATTGAAGCACTGCTTGCTACAGGGGCCGCTCTCAAGTTGCAGTCGATGGTTAAAGTCGAACAAGACGAAAATTAGCCAAAGAGGAAACACGTTTGGTGGTACCACCCAGAAGAACAGAGTCATATAGAACGGACACTGTCTGGTGTAGCCATAAAAGCAATTGTAAAGTCCAGTACGAGCGATGATCTGTCGTGAACGATCAACTATTCAACTATTCACAAACAAGCTAATCTGGAGTGAATGCCTCCCTGGGTAAAATGACAATATATAGACTTATGGAGTTGCTGCTATGAGATAAGTGTCGTCCGGTGGAGTTCCTTTAGTATTAGCCATTTGTTTATTTGTTTGTTGGTTTGTTTGTTTTTTTGTTTGGTTGTTTGATGTTTTGTTTTGTTTGTTTGTTATTTTTATGCTATTTTATTTATAGGTAGTTAGTAGGTAGTAAACCCCGAAAGAGCAGTAGCTGGTTGCTCTCATCTATCAATCATTTGCAGCATTCCCCTGGTGTCCAGTTGCATATCATAGTCATTATCTCTCTTCGATGATGTTATATACTATTGTTTCTGTAATGTTTATTTGTACACTGTAATTGGTGCACGGATGATCTTACTTGTTATGTTGGAGAGTGTCACGCTGTAACTGTTCAGAAGAAAATAAACATACGTTTGAGTTGCCTTTCATTTCGACTTGTCAGCCTGAGGTTGTGTAGGTTGGTCTAGGGCCCTTATATCTTACACTCATCTGTAGTTTGATACTTTACCATGGGTCATTAATGGGGCGATCATATAATTAGCGGTCGTCCTCACGAGGAAAACGAAATCTATCGTATTCCTTCCTCCTCTCTACCATCTCTTCTCATCCCTGTCTTCTCTCTTCTTACCTCATCATTCCATATTACCAAAAAAGGGCGTTATGCGTAGGGTTCAAGTTGAGAAACCACCGCTAAGGCACCCCCATAGGCATATCTTTATATTTATCACTACCCATTTTCACATCCCCATTCTTTTATTATCTCTCTTCTTTCTCTCCATCTTTCCTTTTCTCTCTCCCCCTGTTACATTATATTGTGGTATATCATTCTTCCTCGTGACGGCCATAATCTGTGTCTTCTTACAATTTAATTCTAACCCTAGTTGCTCACTACGTGCAATAACCGCATCTACTAAATGTAGCAGATCCTGTTCATTGTCTCAAATAAACACTGTCATCCGTATATCTAATGATATTGATGTTACGTCCTCCAATTGCGATACCTCTCATATCTAATTATATTGATGTTACGTCCTCCAATTGCGATACCTCTCATATCTAATACTATTGATGTTACGTCCTCCAATTGCGATACCTCTCATATCTAATACTATTGATGTTACGTCCTCCAATTGCGATACCTCTCATATCTAATTATATTGATGTTACGTCCTCCAATTGCGATACCTCTCATATCTAATACTATTGATGTTACGTCCTCCAATTGCGATACCTCTCATATCTAATTATATTGATGTTACGTCCTCCAATTGCGATACCTCTCATATCTAATTATATTGATGTTACGTCCTCCAATTGCGATACCTCTCATATCTAATTATATTGATGTTACGTCCTCCAATTGCGATACCTCTCATATCTAATTATATTGATGTTACGTCCTCCAATTGCGATACCTCTCATATCTAATACTATTGATGTTACGTCCTCCAATTGCGATACCTCTCATATCTAATTATATTGATGTTACGTCCTCCAATTGCGATACCTCTCATATCTAATACTATTGATGTTACGTCCTCCAATTGCGATACCTCTCATATCTAATTATATTGATGTTACCGTCCTCCAATCGCGATACCTCTCATTATCTAATACTATTGATGTTACGTCCTCCAATTGCGATTACCCTCTCATATTCTAATACTATTTGATGTTACGTCCTCCAATTGCTGATACCTCTCATAATCTAATTACTAATTGATGTTACGTCTACTCCCAATTGCGATACCTCTCATACTAATTACTATTGATGTTACGTCCTCCAAGTGCGAATACCTCTCATATCTAATACTATTGATGTGTACGTCCTCCAATTGCGATACCTCTCATATCTAATTATATTGATGTTACGTCCTTCCAATTGCCCCGATACCTCTCATATCTAATACTATTGATGTTACGTCCTCCAATTGCGATACCTCTCATTATCAAATACTAGTGATGTTTACGTCTTTGTGGTCCCCCTCCAATTGCGGATACCTCTCATATTTAATTACTAATTGAATGTTACCGTTCCTCCCAATTTGCGATACCTACTCATATCTAATACTATGTGATGTTACGTCCTCCAATCTGCGATTACCTCTCATATCTAATACTATTGATGTTACGTCCTCCAATTGCCGAGTACCTCTCATATACTAAATACTAGTTGATGTTTACGTCCTCCAATTGCGATACCTCTCATATCTAATACTATTGATGTTACGTCCTCCAATTGCGATACCTCTCATATCTAATTATATTGATGTTACGTCCTCCAATTGCGATACCTCTCATATCTAATACTATTGATGTTACGTCCTCCAATTGCGATACCTCTCATATCTAATACTATTGATGTTACGTCCTCCAATTGCGATACCTCTCATATCTAATACTATTGATGTTACGTCCTCCAATTGCGATACCTCTCATATCTAATACTATTGATGTTACGTCCTCAATTGCGATACCTCTCATATCTAATACTATTGATGTTACGTCCTCCAATTGCGATACCTCTCATATCTAATACTATTGATGTTACGTCCTCCAATTGCGATACCTCTCATATCTAATACTATTGATGTTACGTCCTCCAATTGCGATACCTCTCATATCTAATACTATTGATGTTACGTCCTCCAATTGCGATACCTCTCATATCTAATACTATTGATGTTACGTCCTCCAATTGCGATACCTCTCATATCTAATACTATTGATGTTACGTCCTCCAATTGCGATACCTCTCATATCTAATACTATTGATGTTACGTCCTCCAATTGCGATACCTCTCATATCTAATACTATTGATGTTACGTCCTCCAATTGCGATACCTCTCATATCTAATACTATTTGATGTACGTCCTCCAATTGCGATACCTCTCATATCTAATACTATTGATGTTACGTCCTCCAATTGCGATACCTCTCATATCTAATACTATTGATGTTACGTCCTCCAATTGCGATACCTCTCATATCTAATACTATTGATGTTACGTCCTCCAATTGCGATACCTCTCATATCTAATACTATTGATGTTACGTCCTCCAATTGCGATACCTCTCATATCTAATACTATTGATGTTACGTCCTCCAATTGCGATACCTCTCATATCTAATACTATTGATGTTACGTCCTCCAATTGCGATACCTCTCATATCTAATACTATTGATGTTACGTCCTCCAATGCGATACCTCTCATATCTAATACTATTGATGTTACGTCCTCCAATTGCGATACCTCTCATATCTAATACTATTGATGTTACGTCCTCCAATTGCGATACCTCTCATATCTAATACTATTGATGTTACGTCCTCCAATTGCGATACCTCTCATATCTAATACTATTGATGTTACGTCCTCCAATTGCGATACCTCTCATATCTAATACTATTGATGTTACGTCCTCCAATTGCGATACCTCTCATATCTAATACTATTGATGTTACGTCCTCCAATTGCGATACCTCTCATATCTAATACTATTGATGTTACGTCCTCCAATTGCGATACCTCTCATATCTAAACTATTGATGTTACGTCCTCCAATTGCGATACCTCTATATCTAATACTATTGATGTTACGTCCTCCAATTGCGATACCTCTCATATCTAATACTATTGATGTTACGTCACTCCAATTGCGATACCTCTCATATCTAATACTATTGATGTTACGTCCTCCAATTGCGATAACCTCTCATATCTAATACTATTGATGTTACGTCCTCCAATTGCGATACCTCTCATATCTAATACTATTGATGTTACGTCCTCCAATCGCGATACCTCTCATATCTAATACTATTGATGTTACGTCCTCCAATTGCGATACCTCTCATATCTAATACTATTGATGTTACGTCCTCCAATTGCGATACCTCTCATATCTAATACTATTGATGTTACGTCCTCCAATTTGCGATACCTCTCATATCTAATACTATTGATGTTACGTCCTCCAATTGCGATGTACCTCTCATATCTAATACTATTGATGTTACGTCCTCCAATTGCGATACCTCTCATATCTAATACTATTGATGTTACGTCCTCCAATTGCGATACCTCTCATATCCTAATACTATTGATGTTAACGTCCTCCAATTGCGATACCTCTCATAATCTAATACTATTTGATGTTACGTCCTCCAATTGCGATACCTCTCATATCTAATACTATTGATGTTACGTACCTCAATTGCGATACCTCTCATATCTAATACTATGATGTTACGTCCTCCAATTGCGATGACCTCTCAATATCTAATACTATTGATGTTACGTCCTCCAATTGCGATACCTCTCAATCTAATACTATTGATGGTACGTCCTCACAATTGCGATAACCTCTCATATCTAATACTATTGATGATTACGTCCTCCAATTGCGATACATCTCATATCTAATACTATTGATGTTAGTCCTCCAATTGCGATACCTCTCATATCTAATACTATGATGTTACGTCCTCCAATTGCGATACCTCTCATATCTAATATATTGATGTTACGTCCTCCAATTGCGATACCTCTCATATCTAATATATTGATGGTTACGTCCTCCAATTGCGTACTCTCATATCTAATACTATTGATGTTACGTCCTCCAATTGCGATACCTCTTCATATCTAATACTATTGAATGTTACGTCCTACCAATTGCGATACCTCTCATATCTAATACTATTGATGTTACGTCCTCCAATTGCGATACCTCTCATATCTAATACTATTGATGTTACGTCCTCCAATTGCGATACCTCTCATATCTAATACTATTGATGTTACTTCCTCCAATGGTCATTCCTCTCATCTCTAATGCTATTGATGTCACACCCGCCAATGGTGATTCATCTCATAACTAATGCTATCGATGTCGCGTCCCTCAATGGTCCCTCTCACATCTAATGCTATTGATGTCACTTCCCCCACCCCTCCCATGACGATTCCTCTCATATCACATGTTAATGCTGTTACGTTCCTAAATGATGATTCCTCTAATATCAAATGGCATTGGTGTTACGTCTCTCTGTGATGATTTATCTCATATTGTGTACCAGGGAGGTGGAAAAGAGGACGAACACAAACAACGTGGATGAATTTTTTTTTTTTTGGCGCTCGCGCGCATTGCACTTAAGCGTAGTCCATATACACTATTTATACTAGTGATGGACTTAATTTTCCGCGTGGATTAGCTTTCCCTATTAACAGTGTCTCTTCGTCTTCAGATGTACTTGTAATTTACGTCCCCATGTCAAGGACGACAAGTCAACATTTTAGTCCAGATCTCCTGTGTATGGGGTGAACCGCTGACCTCGGCATCAGCACAGCGAATGTTTAAGAACACGCGTTCTTACCCATTCGGCCATGCGCCCCTGCCGTAGACGGATTCAAGATGTGATAGATAGTTTATACATGACAGCGAAAGATGCTTACAATGGAGAGACATTTAAATAGACTGTTATGGGAGTAAAGTTCTTCACAGCACAAGAAAACTGGTTACGCCACCTGCTTCGAGTTCCGAAGGTTGTGAGTTCAATTCCGGCGTACATCGTTAGGCTCTTCTCGGAGAAACCCTGGGGCTTGTCGCTGGAGTTGCGTAGTTCGTACTTTTTGTGACACGTTCGGCAAGCTGCAATGTGGAAAGATACTGGGCCATATGGGATACAACCCATTGTCATGAAG
>JACEFZ010000332.1:0-17605 GCA_014155875.1 Cepaea nemoralis | reverse complement strand
ACCCCCCCCAAATCAGAAAAGTGTGTGTCCGAAACTTCACCGCCCCTCCGTCCCATGGTAATTTTTACAAGCACACAATTTCGCCAGTTTTTTGTCCGACTTTTCCACCGTTCCATGAAAACCCCTACAAGAAAAAAAAAAAAAAAAAAAAAAAAAAAAAAAAAAAAAAAAAAAAAAAAAAAAAAAAAAAAAAAAAAAAAAAAAAAAAAAAAAAAAAAAAAAAAAAAAAAAAAAAAAAAAAAAAAAAAAAAAAAAAAAAAAAAAAAAAAAAAAAAAAAAAAAAAAAAAAAAAAAAAAAAAAAAAAAAAAAAAAAAAAAAAAAAAAAAAAAAAAAAAAAAAAAAAAAAAAAAAAAAAAAAAAAAAAAAAAAAAAAAAAAAAAAAAAAAAAAAAAAAAACCCCCCCCCCCCCCCCCCCCCCCCCCCCCCCCCCCCCCCCCCCCCCCCCCCCCCCCCCCCCCCCCCCCCCCCCCCCCCCCCCCCCCCCCCCCCCCCCCCCCCCCCCCCCCCCCCCCCCCCCCCCCCCCCCCCCCCCCCCCCCCCCCCCCCCCCCCCCCCCCCCCCCCCCCCCCCCCCCCCCCCCCCCCCCCCCCCCCCCCCCCCCCCCCCCCCCCCCCCCCCCCCCCCCCCCCCCCCCCCCCCCCCCCCCCCCCCCCCCCCCCCCCCCCCCCCCCCCCCCCCCCACATCCAGGGAAAATTTTGCCCCCGGGGGACTTCACCTTTCCATGTACTACACACATCACAGTGTGTCCGACTTCACCGTTCCCATGAAACTAAGACACAGAGTGTGTCCGACTTCACGTTCCATGTAACTACAGCACACATAGCAGTGTGTCCGACTTCACCGTTCATGTAACTACAGCACACTCAGCAGTGTGTGATTCACCGTTCCATGTAACTACAGCACACATCAGCAGTGTGTCAAAAAATTCACCGTTCATGTAACTACAGCACACTCAGCAGTGTGTCGACTACCCCGTTCATGTAATACAGCACACATCAGCAGTGTGTCCGACTTCACGTTCATGTAACTACGCACACTCAGCGTGTGTCGACTTCACCGTTCCATGTAACTACAGCACACTCAGCAGTGTGTCCGATTCACCTTCCATGTAACTACAGCACACTCAGCAGTGTGTCGACTTACCTTCCGTTCATGTAACTACAGCCACATCAGCAGTGTTGATTTCCCCGTTCCATGTAACTACAGCACCATCACAGTGTGTCGACTTCACCGTTCCATGTACTACAGCACACATCGCAGTGTGTCGACTTCACCTTTTCCATTAACTACAGCCACGTCAGCAGTGTGTCCGATTCACCGTTCATGTAACTACCAACTCAGCAGTGTGTCGACTTCACCTTCCATGTAACTACAGCACACGTCAGCAGTGTGTCGACTTACGTTCATGTAACTACAGCACACTCAAGTGTGTCGACTCACCGTTCCATGTAACTACAGCACACATCAGCAGTGTGTCCGACTTCACCGTTCCATGTAACTACAGCACACTCAGCAGTTGTGTCCCCGACTTCACCGTTCCATGTAACTACAGCACACATCAGCAGTGTGTCCGACTTCACCGTTCCATGTAACTACAGCACACTCAGCAGTGTGTCCGACTTCACCGTTCCATGTAACTACAGCACACATCAGCAGTGTGTCGACTTCACCGTTCCATGTAA
The DNA here is from genome assembly GCA_014155875.1 of Cepaea nemoralis. Classification (NCBI taxonomy): domain Eukaryota; kingdom Metazoa; phylum Mollusca; class Gastropoda; order Stylommatophora; family Helicidae; genus Cepaea; species Cepaea nemoralis. The sequence goes on along the minus strand of JACEFZ010000332.1, from coordinate 15,921 downwards.
CTACAGCACACGTCAGCAGTGTGTCGACTTCACCGTTCCATGTAACTACAGCACACTCAGCAGTGTGTCCGACTTCACCGTTCCCCATGTAACTACAGCACACGTCAGCAGTGTGTCCGACTTCACCGTTCCATGTAACTACAGCACACATCAGCAGTGTGTCCGACTTCACCGTTCCATTTGTAACTACAGCACACTCAGCAGTGTGTCGACTTCACCGTTCCATGTAACTACAGCACACTCAGCAGTGTGCCCGACTTCACCGTTCCATGTAACTACAGCACACGTCAGCAGTGTGTCCGACTTCACCGTTCCATGTAACTACAGCAACACATCAGCAGTGTGTCGACTTAAAGACCGTTCCATGTAACTACAGCACACTCAGCAGTGTGTCCGACTTCACCGTTCCCTCATGTAACTACAGCACACATCAGCAGTGTGTCCGACTTCACCGTTCCCCATGTAACTACAGCACACTCAGCAGTGTGCCCGACTTCACCCGTTCCATGTAACTACAGCACACATCAGCAGTGTGTCCGACTTCACCGTTTCCATGTAACTACAGCACACATCAGCAGTGTGTCCGACTCAGTCACCGTTCCATGTAACTACAGCACACATCAGCGGGTGTGCCCGACTTCACCGTTCTCCGTTCCATGTAACTACAGCACACATCAGCAGTGTGCCCGACTTCACCGTTCCATGTAACTACAGCACACATCAGCAGTGTGTCCGACTCACCGTTCCATGTAACTACAGCACACTCAGCAGTGTGTCGACTTCACCGTTCCATGTAACTACAGCACACGTCAGCAGTGTGTCGACTTCACCGTTCCCGTTCCATGTAACTACAGCACACATCAGCAGTGTGTCTGACTTACAGCCGTTCCATGTAACTACAGCACACGATCAGCAGTGTGTCGACTTCACCGTTCTCCGTTCCATGTAACTACAGCACACATCAGCAGTGTGTCTGACTTCACCGTTTCCGTTCCATGTAACTACAGCACACATCAGCAGTGTGTCTGACTTCACCGTTCCATGTAACTACAGCACACATCAGCAGTGTGTCGACTTCACCGTTCTCCGTTCCATGTAACTACAGCACACATCAGCAGTGTGTCCGACTTCACCCGTTCCATGTAACTACAGCACACATCAGCAGTGTGTCTGACTTCACCGTTCGCATGTAACTACAGCACACATCAGCAGTGTGTCGACTTCACCGTTCTCCGTTCCATGTAAACTACAGCACACATCAGCAGTGTGTCTGACTTCACCGTTCCGTTCCATGTAACTACAGCACACATCAGCAGTGTGTCTGACTTCACCGTTCGTTCATGTAACTACAGCACACATCAGCAGTGTGTCTGACTTCACCGTTCTCCGTTCCATGTAACTACAGCACACATCAGCAGTGTGTCGACTTCACCGTTCCCGTCCATGTAACTACAGCACACATCAGCAGTGTGTCTGACTTCACCGTTCTCCTTCCATGAACTACAGCACACACATCAGCAGTGTGCTGACTTCACCGTTCTCCGTTCCATGTAACTACAGCACACTCAGCAGTGTGCCCTGACTTCACCGTTCCTATGTAACTACAGCACACATCAGCAGTGTGTCTGACTTCACCGTTCCATGTAAACTACAGCAACTCAGCAGTGTGCGACTCCCGTTCCATGTAACTACAGCACACATCAGCAGTGTGTCTGACTTCACCATTCCCGTTCCATGTAACTACAGCACACATCAGCAGTGTGTCTGACTTCACCGTTCCATGTAACTACAGCACACATCAGCAGTGTGTCGACTTCACCGTTCTCCGTCCATGTAACTACAGCACACATCAGCAGTGTGTCGACTTCACCGTTCCATGTAACTACAGCACACGTCAGCAGTGTGTCTGACTTCACGCGTTCCATGTAATCTACAGCAAACATCAGCAGTGTGTCCGACTTCACCGTTCTGTCCATGTAATACAGCACACGTCAGCAGTGTGTCTGACTTCACCGTTCACCGTTCCATGTAACTACAGCACACGTCAGCAGTGTGTCTGACTTCACCGTTCACCGTTCCATGTAACTACAGCACACGTCAGCAGTGTGTCTGACTTCACCGTTCTCCGTTCCATGTAACTACAGCACACATCAGCAGTGTGTCTGACTTCACCGTTCCATGTAACTACAGCACACGTCAGCAGTTGTCCGACTTCACCGTTCCATGTAACTACAGCACACATCAGCAGTGTGTCTGACTTCACCGTTCACCGTTCCATGTAACTACAGCACACATCAGCAGTGTGTCTGACTTCACCGTTCCATGTAACTACAGCACACGTCAGCAGTTGTCCGACTTCACCGTTCCATGTAACTACAGCACACATCAGCAGTGTGTCTGACTTCACCGTTCCATGTAACTACAGCACACGTCAGCAGTTGTCCGACTTCACCGTTCCATGTAACTACAGCACACATCAGCAGTGTGTCCGACTTCCCCGTTCCTCGTCCGATGTAATTACAGCACACGTCAGCAGTGTGTCTGACTTCACCGTTCCATGTAACTACAGCACACATCATCAGTGTGTCCGACTTCACCGTTCCATGTAACTACAGCACACATCATCAGTGTGTTTGACTTCACCGTTCCATGTAACTACAGCACACGTCAGCAGTGTGTCTGACTTCACCGTTCCATGTAACTACAGCACACATCATCAGTGTGTCTGACTTCACCGTTCCATGTAACTACAGCACACGTCAGCAGTGTGTCTGACTTCACCGTTCCATGTAACTACAGCACACGTCAGCAGTGTGTCCGACTTCACCGTTCCATGTAACTACAGCACACATCAGCAGTGTGTCCGACTTTATCGTTCCATTGTAACTACAGCACACATCAGCAGTGTGTCCGACTTCACCGTTCCATGTAACTACAGCACACGTCAGCAGTGTGTCCGACTTCACCGTTCCATGTAACTACAGCACACATCAGCAGTGTGTCCGACTTCACCGTTCCATGTAACTACAGCACACGTCAGCAGTGTGTCCGACTTCACCGTTCCATGTAACTACAGCACACATCAGCAGTGTGTCCGACTTCACCGCTTCCATGTAACTACAGCACACATCAGCAGGTGTGTCGACTTCACCATTCCGATGTAACTACAGCACACGTCAGCAGTGTGTCCGAATTCACCGTTCCATGTAACATACAGCACACATCAGCAGTGTGTCCGACTTCACCGTTCGATGTAACTACAGCACACATCAGCAGCTGTGTCCGACTTCACGTTCCATGTAACTACAGCACACATCAAGCAGTGTGTCAGACTTCACCGTTCCATGTAACTACAGCACACCGTCAGCAGATGTGTCCGACTCTTCACCGTCATGTAACTACAGCACTACGTCAGCAGTGTGTCCGACTTCACCGTTCCATGTAACTACAGCACACGTCAGCAGTGTGTCCGACTTCACCGTTCCATGTAACTACAGCACACGTCAGCAGTGTGTCCGACTTCACCGTTCCATGTAACTACAGCACACATCAGCAGTGTGTCCGACTTCACCGTTCCATGTAACTACAGCACACGTCAGCAGTGTGTCCGACTTCACCGTTCGATGTAACTACAGCACACATCAGCAGTGTGTCCGACTTCACAGTTCACCGTTCCATGTAACTACAGCACACGTCAGCAGTGTGTCCGACTTCACCGTTCACCGTTCCATGTAACTACAGCACACATCAGCAGTGTGTCCGACTTCACCGTTCACCGTTCCATGTAACTACAGCACACGTCAGCAGTGTGTCTGACTTCACCGTTCCATGTAACTACAGCACACATCAGCAGTGTGTCCGACTTCACCATTCCATGTAACTACAGCACACATCAGCAGTGTGTCCGCTCACCTTCACCGTTCCATGTAACTACAGCACACATCAGCAGTGTGTCCGACTTCACCGTTCCATGTAACTACAGCACACATCAGCAGTGTGTCCGACTTCACCGTTCCATGTAACTACAGCACACATCAGCAGTGTGCCCTGACTTCACCGTTCCATGTAACTACAGCACACGTCAGCAGTGTGTCCGACTTCACCGTTCCGTCATGTAACTACAGCACACGTCAGCAGTGTGCCCTGTCTTCACCGTTCCATGTAACTACAGCACACATCAGCAGTGTGTCCGACTTCACCGTTCACCGTTCCATGTAACTACAGCACACGTCAGCAGTGTGTCCGACTTCACCGTTCTCCGTTCCATGTAACTACAGCACACATCAGCAGTGTGTCTGACTTCACCGTTCCATGTAACTACAGCACACATCAGCAGTGTGTCCGACTTCACCGTTCTCCGTTCCATGTAACTACAGCACACATCAGCAGTGTGTCCGACTTCACCGTTCCATGTAACTACAGCACACATCAGCAGTGTGTCTGACTTCACCGTTTCCTTCCATGTAACTACAGCACACATCAGCAGTGTGTCCGACTTCACCGTTCTCCGTTCCATGTAACTACAGCACACTCAGCAGTGTGTCCGACTTCACCGTTCCATGTAACTACAGCACACATCAGCAGTGTGTCTGACTTCACCGTTCTCCGTTCCATGTAACTACAGCACACATCAGCAGTGTGTCCGACTTCACCGTTCTCCGTTCCATGTAACTACAGCACACATCAGCAGTGTGTCCGACTTCACCGTTCCTGTAACTACAGCACACATCAGCAGTGTGTCTGACTTCACCGTTCTCCGTTCCATGTAACTACAGCACACATCAGCAGTGTGTCCGACTTCACCGTTCCATGTAACTACAGCACACATCAGCAGTGTGTCTGACTTCACCGTTCCATGTAACTACAGCACACGTCAGCAGTGTGTCCGACTTCACCGTTCTCCGTTCCATGTAACTACAGCACACATCAGCAGTGTGTCCGACTTCACCGTTCCATGTAACTACAGCACACATCAGCAGTGTGTCTGACTTCACCGTTCTCCGTTCCATGTAACTACAGCACACATCAGCAGTGTGTCTGACTTCACCGTTCTCCGTTCCATGTAACTACAGCACACATCAGCAGTGTGTCTGACTTCACCGTTCCATGTAACTACAGCACACATCAGCAGTGTGTCCGACTTCACCGTTCTCCGTTCCATGTAACTACAGCACACATCAGCAGTGTGTCCGACTTCACCGTTCCATGTAACTACAGCACACATCAGCAGTGGTGTCTGACTTCCACCGTTCTCCGTTCCATGTAACTACAGCACCACATCAGCAGTGTGTTCCGACTTCACCGTTTCTCCGTTCCATGTAACTACAGCACACATCAGCAGTGTGTCCGACTTCACCGTTCCATGTAACTACAGCACACATCAGCAGTGTGTCTGACTTCACCGTTCTCCGTTCCATGTAACTACAGCACACATCAGCAGTGTGTCCGACTTCACCGTTCTCCGTTCCATGTAACTACAGCACACATCAGCAGTGTGTCCGACTTCACCGTTCCATGTAACTACAGCACACATCAGCAGTGTGTCTGACTTCACCGTTCTCCGTTCCATGTAACTACAGCACACATCAGCAGTGTGTCTGACTTCACCGTTCTCCGTTCCATGTAACTACAGCACACATCAGCAGTGTGTCTGACTTCACCGTTCCATGTAACTACAGCACACATCAGCAGTGTGTCCGACTTCACCGTTCTCCGTTCCATGTAACTACAGCACACATCAGCAGTGTGTCCGACTTCACCGTTCCATGTAACTACAGCACACATCAGCAGTGTGTCTGACTTCACCGTTCCATGTAACTACAGCACACATCAGCAGTGTGTCTGACTTCACCGTTCTCCGTTCCATGTAACTACAGCACACATCAGCAGTGTGTCTGACTTCACCGTTCTCCGTTCCATGTAACTACAGCACACATCAGCAGTGTGTCTGTACTTCACCGTTCCATGTAACTACAGCACACATCAGCAGTGTGTCTGACTTCACCGTTCTCCGTTCATGTAACTACAGCACACATCAGCAGTGTGTCCGACTTCACCGTTCTCCGTTCCATGTAACTACAGCACACGTCAGCAGTGTGTCTGACTTCACCGTTCACCGTTCCATGTAACTACAGCACACGTCAGCAGTGTGTCTGACTTCACCGTTCACCGTTCATGTAACTACAGCACACGTCAGCAGTGTGTCTGTTCACTTCCTTACCAGAACACGGGCACTCACGTTGTCTACCACCTCCATGTACTCACCTCCATGTCACCACCTCCATGTCTGACTCACGTTCACTTCACCCCAAAAACCGTTGTCGACACCGTTCCATGTAACTACAGCACACTCAGCAGGGGTTCGACTTCCCGTTCCATGTAACTACAGCACACTCAGCAGTGTGTCGACTTCACCGTTCCATGTAACTACAGCAAAAAGGGTTCCGACTTACTTCCATGTAACTACAGCACACATCCAGTGTGTCCGACTTCCCGTTCCATGTATACAGCACACTCAGCAGTGTGTCGACTTCACCGTTCCATGTAACTACAGCACACATCACAGTGTGTCCGACTTCACCGTTCCATGTAACTACAGCACACTCACAGTGTGTGACTTCACCGTTCCATGTAACTACAGCACACTCAGCAGTGTGTCGACTTCACCGTTCCATGTAACTACAGCACACTCACAGTGTGTCGACTTCACCGTTCCATGTAACTACAGCACACTCAGCAGTGTGTCGATTCACCGTTCCATGTAACTACAGCACACTCAGCAGTGTGTCCCTTCACCGTTCATGTAACTACAGCACACCAGCAGTGTGTCCGACTTACGTTCCATGTAACTACAGCACACATCAGCAGTGTGTCGACTTCACCGTTCCATGTAACTACAGCACACGTCAGCAGTGTGTCCACTTCACCGTTCCATGTAACTACAGCACACTCAGCAGTGTGTCCGACTTCACCGTTCCATGTAACTACAGCACACGTCGCAGGGTTCCGTCTGACTCAGAACTCAGCAGGTCGATTCCGTTCCGTAAACACACAACAGGTGTTCCGTTCCGTCTAACACACCCAGCAGGTGTGTCCTTCCCGTTCAGAACACAGCACCATACGTGTTTAAACCACAGTTCCGCCCCGTCCAGAACTAAGCCTCAGCAGTGTGTCGACTCCTTTCCCCGTCCAAACCAAAAAGGGGCCCTTCCTTCCGTACACGACCTCCATGTCACCACCTCCATGTCTACCACCTCCATGTCCGACTCACGTTGTTCCGAACTCAGCACACTCACGTTGTCACTCCTCAGTTCCATTACTCAGAACACAGCATTCGATTCCTTTCCCCGTTTACCACACTCAGCAGTGTGTCGACTTCACCTTCATGTAACTACAGCACACTCAGCAGTGTGTCCGACTCACGTTCCGTTCAGAACTCAGCAGGTCGCAGTTCCATTCACGCACTCCAGTTCGACTCACGTTTAACTCACCCACGTTCCGACTCACCCCTCCATGTCTACCACCTCCATGTCACCACCCGTTCCGACTCACCACCAGATGCACTCCCCCTTCCGACTCACCACGATGTCCGACTCACGTTGTACTACGCACTCCATGTCTGACTCACGTTGTCACCACCTCCATGTCCGACTCACGTTTCCGTTCCGTTCAGAACACAGCAGGTCGATTCCGTTCCGTCTAACACCCCAAAGGGCATTCCGTTCCCGTTCCATGTAACTACAGCACACTCAGCAGTGTGTCCGACTTACCCCGTTCCATGTAACTACAGCACACATCAGCAGTGTGTCGACTTCACCGTTCCATGTAACTACAGCACACATCAGCAGTGTGTCGACTTCACTTCCTTTAACCGAAAATTTTCCGACTTCACCGTTCCATGTAACTACAGCACACATCAGCAGTGTGTCGACTTCACCTTTCCCGTTCAGAACTCAGCACACTCACGTTGTCTCACACCGTTTCGCTGTTCCATGTAACTACAGCACACATCAGCAGTGTGTCCCTTCCCGTTCCATGTAACTACAGCACACATCAGCAGTGTGCCCCTTCCCGTTCCATGTAACTACAGCACACTCAGCAGTGTGTCGATTCACCGTTCCATGAAACTACAGCACACTCAGCAGTGTGTCTGACTTCACCGTTCACCTTTCCAGAAACTACAGCACACGTCACAGTGTGTCTGATTCACCGTTCACCGATCCATGTAACTACAGCACACATCAGCAGTGTGTCTACTTCACCGTTCCATGTAACTACAGCACACGTCAGCAGTTGTCCGACTTCACCGTTCCATGTAACTACAGCACACATCAGCAGTGTGTCTGACTTCACCGTTCACCGTTCCATGTAACTACAGCACACATCAGCAGTGTGTCTGACTTCACCGTTCCATGTAACTACAGCACACGTCAGCAGTTTCCGACTTCACCTTTCCCATTAACTACAGCACACATCAGAGTGTGTCTGACTTCACCGTTCCATGTAACTACAGCACACGTCAGCATTTGCCCGACTTCACCGTTCCAGTAACTACAGCACACATCGCAGTGTGTCCGACTTCACCTTTCCCATGTAACTACAGCACACATCAGCAGTGTGTCTGACTTCACCGTTCTCCGTTCCATGAAACTACAGCACACATCAGCAGTGTGTCCATTTCACCGTTCCATGTAACTACAGACACATCAGCAGTGTGTCCGACTTCACCGTTCCCCGTTCCATGTAACTACAGCACACATCAGCAGTGTGTCTGACTTCACCGTTCCATTTTACTACAGCACACGTCAGCAGTTGTCCGATTTCACCGTTCCATGTAACTACAGCACACATCAGCATGTGTCTGACTTCACCGTTCCATGAAACTACAGCACACGTCAGCAGTGTGTCCGACTTCACCGTTCTCCGTTCCATGTAACTACAGCACACATCACAGTGTGTCTGACTTCCTTTCCCTGAAAATACAGCACACATCAGCAGTGTGTCGACTTCACCGTTCCATGAAACTACAGCCACATCAGCAGTGTGTCTGACTTCACCGTTCCATGTAACTACAGCACACATCAGCAGTGTGTCCGACTTCACCTTTCCATGTAACTACAGCACACGTCAGCAGTGTGCCCGACTTCACCGTTCCATGTAACTACAGCACACGTCAGCGTGTGTCTGACTTCACCGTTCCATGTAACTACAGCACACGTCAGCAGTGTGTCAGACTTCACCGTTCCATGTAACCAGCACACATCAGCAGTGTGTCCGACTTCACCGTTCTCCGTTCCATGTAACTACAGCACACATCAGCAGTATGTCTGACTTCACCGTTCCATGTAACTACAGCACACATCAGCATGTGTCTGACTTCACCGTTCCATGAAACTACAGCACACATCAGCAGTGGTCCGACTTCCCCGTTCCATGTAACTACAGCACACATCAGCAGTGTGTCGATTTCACCGTTCCATTAACTACAGCAAAATCAGCAGTGTGTCCGACTTCACCGTTCTCCGTTCCATGTAACTACAGCACACATCAGCAGTGTGTCCGACTTCACCGTTCCTGTAACTACAGCACACATCAGCAGTATGCCCGACTTCACCGTTCCATGTAACTACAGCACACATCAGCAGTGTGTCTGACTTCACCGTTCCATGTAACTACAGCACACATCAGCAGTGTGTCCGACTTCACCGTTCCATGTAACTACAGCACACATCAGCAGTGTGTCTGACTTCACCATTCCATGTAACTACAGCACACATCAGCAGTATGTCTGACTTCACCATTCCATGTAACTACAGCACACATCAGCAGTATGTCTGACTTCACCGTTCCATGTAACTACAGCACACATCAGCAGTGTGTCAGACTTCACCGTTCCATGTAACTACAGCACACATCAGCAGTGTGTCCGACTTCACCGTTCTCCGTTCCATGTAACTACAGCACACATCAGCAGTATGTTTGACTTCACCCTTCCATGTAACTACAGCACACATCAGCAGTGTGTCTGACTTCACCGTTCCATGTAACTACAGCACACATCATCAGTGTGTCCGACTTCACCGTTCCATGTAACTACAGCACACATCAGCAGTGTGTCTGACTTCACCATTCCATGTAACTACAGCACACATCAGCAGTATGTCTGACTTCACCGTTCCATGTAACTACAGCACACATCAGCAGTGTGTCTGACTTCACCGTTCCATGTAACTACAGCACACATCAGCAGTGTGTCCGACTTCACCGTTCTCCGTTCCATGTAACTACAGCACACATCAGCAGTGTGTCCGACTTCACCGTTCTCCGTTCCATGTAACTACAGCACACATCAGCAGTGTGTCCGACTTCACCGTTCTCCGTTCCATGTAACTACAGCACACATCAGCAGTGTGTCTGACTTCACCGTTCCATGTAACTACAGCACACGTCAGCAGTTGTCCGACTTCACCGTTCCATGTAACTACAGCACACATCAGCAGTGTGTCTGACTTCACCGTTCCATGTAACTACAGCACACGTCAGCAGTGTGTCCGACTTCACCGTTCTCCGTTCCATGTAACTACAGCACACATCAGCAGTGTGTCTGACTTCACCGTTCCATGTAACTACAGCACACATCAGCAGTGTGTCTGACTTCACCGTTCCATGTAACTACAGCACACATCAGCAGTGTGTCTGACTTCACCGTTCCATGTAACTACAGCACACATCAGCAGTGTGTCCGACTTCACCGTTCCATGTAACTACAGCACACGTCAGCAGTGTGTCCGACTTCACCGTTCCATGTAACTACAGCACACGTCAGCAGTGTGTCTGACTTCACCGTTCCATGTAACTACAGCACACATCAGCAGTGTGTCCGACTTCACCGTTCCATGTAACTACAGCACACGTCAGCAGTGTGTCCGACTTCACCGTTCCATGTAACTACAGCACACGTCAGCAGTGTGTCCGACTTCACCGTTCTCCGTTCCATGTAACTACAGCACACATCAGCAGTGTGCCTGACTTCACCGTTCCATGTAACTACAGCACACATCAGCAGTGTGTCTGACTTCACCGTTCCATGTAACTACAGCACACATCAGCAGTGTGTCCGAATTCACCGGTCACCGTTCCATGTAACTACAGCACACGTCAGCAGTGTGTCCGACTTCACCGTTCCATGTAACTACAGCACACATCAGCAGTGTGTCTGACTTCACCGTTCCATGTAACTACAGCACACATCAGCAGTGTGTCCGACTTCACCGTTCCATGTAACTACAGCACACGTCAGCAGTGTGTCCGACTTCACCGTTCCTCGTTCCATGTAACTACAGCACACATCAGCAGTGTGTCCGACTTCACCGTTCCATGTAACTACAGCACACGTCAGCAGTGTGTCCGACTTCACCGTTCCTCGTTCCATGTAACTACAGCACACGTCGCAAGTGAGTCTTACTTCAGCATGTATTTGTATCAGCTTTACTTCCTCTAAACCAGTGGTTTTCAACCGGTGGAGAAACCCTCCCATGGGGGAATTTTAGGATTTCCAGTGGGGAATGAAGATTATTTCAATATCTCGTTAATACAAGAACCAATTACTTATTATTGTTTTTCCCTCCATACTTTACGGTTCTGCACTTATCGCCCTTCTGAAATTCGTTTCATGACGTAAGTAGACCCGAAAATCACGTTTTATGTAGGCGTCTAGACTTGTTCTAGTATGTGTTATTAAATTTAGATTCCATTTTTACGTATACTATGTAGGGGTGTGGGATGGGGGATTTATAGGATGGAAATATAAAATGGGGCGAGGGGGCGGGGTGCCATTCTGAGCATATGGTGAAAGGGTGCATGTGCTAGAAAAGGTTGCGAACCACTGTTCTTGATAAATCCCACCCAAGCTCAAGGCCTCTGTCTACCCGCGGATATATTTTCCTTCCTAACAATCTTGCCGTGGCGGTGTTACTATTGCCTACTCTTTGAGAATTCCAACTGTAGCTAGATTTGTTACGTGTACAACTGGCAACCGGGCGTCTTGTTTTTCACTCTTATCCGTAAAGGCTATGTATAGGATCTCACTACCAAATGGATGAGAGGGACGTGTGGTATCAGTACACACTAATGGTTCTTGTCAAATTATCCGTGCTGGGATTTGAACCAAGGAAGTCCAGAGCCTGAAATCCATCACCTGCAGCCACCCCTTCCCCTCTTCTCCAATGTAACATTCCGACCGTGTCAACAATATCAACTTCCCTACAGTTGTAAACTCTCGGCTTCTAATGTGTAGCTGTTATATCAGCTTGCCTACAGTTGTAAACTCTCGGCTTCTAATGTGTAGCTGTTATATCAGCTTGCCTACAGTTGTAAACTCTCGGCTTCTAATGTGTAGATGTTATATCAGCTTGCCTACAGTTGTAAACTCTCGGCTTCTAATGTGTAGCTGTTATATCATCTTGCCTACAGTTGTAAACTCTCGGCTTCTAATGTGTAGCTGTTATATCATCTTCCCCACAGTTGTAAACTCTCGGCTTCTAATGTGTAGCTGTTATATCAGCTTGCCTACAGTTGTAAACTCTCGGCTTCTAATGTGTAGATGTTATATCAGCTTGCCTACAGTTGTAAACTCTCGGCTTCTAATGTGTAGCTGTTATTCATCTTGCTACAGTTGTAAACTCTCGGCTTCAAATGTGTAGCTGTTATATCATCCCCCCCACAGTTGTAAAACTCTCGGCTTCTAATGTGTAGCTGTTATATCATCTTCCCCACAGTTGTAAACTCTCGGCTTCAAATGTGTAGCTGTTATATCACTTGCCTACAGTTGTAAACTCTCGGCTTCTAATGTGTAGTGTTATATCACTTCCACAGTTGTAAACTCTCGGCTTCTAATGTGTAGCTGTTATATCACTTCCCTACAGTTGTAAACTCTCGGCTTCTAATGTGTGTGTTATATCACTTCCACATTTGTAAACTCTCGGCTTCTAATGTGTAGCTGTTATATCATCTTCCCTACAGTTGTAAACTCTCGGCTTCTAATGTGTAGCTGTTATATCATCTTCCCACAGTTGTAAACTCTCGGCTTTTCTAATGTGTAGCTGTTATATCCAGCTTGCCTACAGTTGTAACTCTCGGCTTCTAAGGTGTAGCTGTTATATCAGCTTGCCTACAGTTGTAAACTCTCGGCTTCTAATGTGTAGCTGTTATATCAGCTCCCTACAGTTGTAAACTCTCGGCTTCTAATGTGTAGCTGTTATATCATCTTGCCTACAGTTGTAAACTCTCGGCTTCTAATTGTGTAGCTGTTATATCAGCTTGCCCTACAGTTGTAAACTCTCGGCTTCTAATGTGTAGCTGTTATATCAGCTTGCCACAGTTGTAAACTCTCGGCTTCTAATGTGTAGCTGTTTATCAGCTTGCCCTACAGTTGTAACTCTCGGCTTCTAATGTGTAGCTGTTATATCAGCTTGCCTACAGTTGTAAACTCTCGGCTTCTAATGTGTAGCTGTTATATCAGCTTCCTGACAGTTGTAAACTCTCGGCTTCTAATGTGTAGCTGTTATATCAGCTTGCCTACAGTTGTAAACTCTCGGCTTCTAATGTGTAGCTGTTATATCAGCTTGCCTACAGTTGTAAACTCTCGGCTTCTAATGTGTAGCTGTTATATCAGCTTGCCCTACAGTTGTAAACTCTCGGCTTCTAATGTGTAGCTGTTATATCAGCTTCCCTACAGTTGTAAACTCTCGGCTTCTAATGTGTAGCTGTTATATCAGCTTGCCTACAGTTGTAAACTCTCGGCTTCTAATGTGTAGCTGTTATATCAGCTTGCCTACAGTTGTAAACTCTCGGCTTCTAATGTGTAGCTGTTATATCAGCTTGCCTACAGTTGTAAACTCTCGGCTTCTAATGTGTAGCTGTTATATCAGCTTGCCTACAGTTGTAAACTCTCGGCTTCTAATGTGTAGCTGTTATATCAGCTTGCCCTACAGTTGTAAACTCTCGGCTTCTAATGTGTAGCTGTTATATCATCTTGCCTACAGTTGTAAACTCTCGGCTTCTAATGTGTAGCTGTTATATCAGCTTGCCTACAGTTGTAAACTCTCGGCTTCTAATGTGTAGCTGTTATATCAGCTTGCCCACAGTTGTAAACTCTCGGCTTCTAATGTGTAGCTGTTATATCAGCTTGCCTACAGTTGTAAACTCTCGGCTTCTAATGTGTAGCTGTTATATCAGCTTGCCTACAGTTGTAAACTCTCGGCTTCTAATGTGTAGCTGTTATATCAGCTTGCCTACAGTTGTAAACTCTCGGCTTCTAATGTGTAGCTGTTATATCAGCTTGCCTACAGTTGTAAACTCTCGGCTTCTAATGTGTAGCTGTTATATCAGCTTGCCCTACAGTTGTAAACTCTCGGCTTCTAATGTGTAGCTGTTATATCAGCTTGCCCACAGTTGTAAACTCTCGGCTTCTAATGTGTAGCTGTTATATCAGCTTGCCTACAGTTGTAAAACTCTCGGCTTCTAATGTGTAGCTGTTATATCAGCTTGCCTACAGTTGTAAACTCTCGGCTTCTAATGTGTAGCTGTTTGCCATAATTGACCGCGCTCTACTACACCCCGCAGTACACTTCAGGTAACTGGCACAGGTAAACCTACCAGATGAAATGGCCTGCCCTTAGAAGACAGGTGCGATCGTACCGCACTCCCAGTCTCCCGCGAGCACGATAAGAGTCTGTTTTTATCTTCCCTGTGAGTGAAGTACCTCTCAAGACCAATCTGTTGGTGCTTAACTCGTCTCTTGCGGCACTTGTCTTTGTCTGTACATCATGTTAACGTTTACATCCCCATCTTATCAGGTTCTACTTGTGCTAATGCAGTTTTAAGCTGTCGTGCTAGCCCCTGTACTCACTTCTAAACTGTTAAACTAAATAACTGTAAAAAGATTATTGTAAATCTACAACAGATATTGCATTTATTTCACATTTATTATGTCACACTTAAAAAGTTAGTGGCATATCCTTCACAGGACCCACAGTCAAAACCCATCTACATAAATACGTATCGTATAGTATATCTACATACATACGTATCGTATAGTATATCAACCTCCATGCCATACATACATAAGTATCTAATATTCCATGTATCGGCGCTGTGGGATCTGGGGGTAGTGAACGGTTTCACAATTCCCCGGACACGAGTCCGATGGATGGAAACTTCAGCTGTAGAGATTTTGGAAGCAGATCGCCGTGCGTTGATGTCATTTGTTATGGGCGTCGGCAGTTCAGAAAGCAATGAACAACTACTGAACATGAAACCATTGTCTAGTACACCACAAAGGTTCAAAACAGAAAATGCCGGGCTTGAGTCGGAAGTCCTTGTAAAGGGACATCACGACTAGTTATAATCTTGTACGCATTTGTATGTATTCAGCCTAGCGATGTGCGGATACCTGTCCGCTCTAGTCTCTCTTACCTGTGGGTGAAGAGTTAGTTAGTTAGTTAGTTAGTTAGTCGCAGTTCCAACTTCACAGCAACGGTCGTCCCCATTAGCTCTGTTTCCTGTGCCAGTGATATCATACAAAAAGCTCTCCACTGCCCAATGTGAAAAGTGGAAAAGCAGGAGTCTTGACAAACAACAGCCCGCACAGATCACTGTGCATAATGCCGCCGCCAGAATGTCAACACACCAGCCCCCACGAAACACCCAGTTCATCTCTGATGGAACGGCAGTCATTTTCCTATCGAATGTTTCCTAGATGTTCACCTACACAGTCCACGAAAATACAGTCATCATCGCGGCAGTGGCAGTCAACCAGAAGCCGCGCCACGCATTTCTGCATAGGCAAAACCAGTTAACTCTGGGACATAGCCACCTGCCATCGCTCTGAACTGCAGTCACTTCCAAAAACAAAAAAAAAAA
>JACEFZ010000331.1:147500-229276 GCA_014155875.1 Cepaea nemoralis | reverse complement strand
AAATGCTAAATACTCCTGAAATTTTTTAATTAGCCCCAGTAGTTTGCCATAACATTACAGATCACTCTGAACAGGATACTCGTGTATGAATTTCTTTGTCCCATCTAGTTGGCGTGTTAACTCTCCCCATGTTTTGTAATTGCTACTCTAAATTCTGTTTCATGATGTTACTATGTTAATTCACGGATACCCAAATGTTCAATATTTTAAAGCTATAACTGCTTGGTATGAAATAGGTTCAGTAAACAGGGCCTGGGATAGAAAGAGTTAAATCGAATACAGCATGGCATAGAAAATGAAGGAGTGTCAATAGCCTGGGATAGAAAAAGGTAAATTCATAATATGGTGAAAAAGACAGAGTTAATGTGACAACAGCTGGCGGATAACTGGTTAATTTCACAAGCATATAAATATACGTATATTTCAGCTTAAAGGTTTTGTCTTATTGCTTGAGATCATGTGTGTGAATTCTGCTGTATGCACCTGACGAGATGCAACGAAATATACCCCAGGCAATAAATTGTGCAATCTACGAGTATTGTCTCTGTCTTCATTGGTCAAATGTCTCTATACATTAAAATAGAAAACCATACTGTGAAAATAGAAAAAGGTAACTTCACAATAGAAAGAGTTACATTCACAACAGCTTCGGATAGAAAGAGTTACATTTCTATAAAACTGTCAGATTTAGGTGAGACCAAAAAAGAAAACAAAAAACAAAAAAACGAATCTTAACCCTTGGATATGTTTTCAGGGTAGCCTAAATTGACACATACAAGCAGCATGTTTAAACCTCCGACTGTTACACGTGTAGTGTGTCTTCAGTTGTTAGGGGAACAGTGATAATAATGAATGGGACAATTCCACTGAGATAACATGGGAACTTCGGTGGCCTTGCTAGTGGACTCTCACCTGCCGTAACTGGCTGTTTTGGGTTCGATCCACATGAGCGTGGCATCAAATATTTAAAACTGATCTAGCCTCCCAGGTCGACTAATTCTAAAGTGGGTTCCTTGGGAAATATCTTGGGAAAGTAAAGGCGCCCGGTGTGATACCTTCCACATCAGCCACCTAGTGCCGTTTGGTCTATAGAAACATGGGTCTGTCTCTATATGTCTGGTGCATCTTAAGCGTGTAACAGGGACCTTTACTCACTAATATGCACAATAATCCTATTAAATAGAGAATATCATCAGTTAAAGAACAGTGGGAGTAACTTATTTGAGTTTATTGAAGTTTTTTAGGTTGGTATCCTGCGGAAAGTACTTCATGTCTGTGAATTGTAGACACTGAATAACCAATAGTAGACGTAATATAGAAAGTACTAAACTGAAAATACTACATTGAAGAGGTACGACTCCATTGCTCCGAGTTTACCCCCATCTGTCTCAGACTCTCTTCACAGGAGAGACGATCCCACAAAACACTCCCTACCTCCGGCAATGACCTACATGAGTGTCCGGAAAAAATTTGCACTCGTGGTCTAAACGACGCGGACTGGAGAACGAACCCAAGACCTTCAGAGCGCAAGACAGACGTTTAATCACTTCGCTACAGTCAGAATATAAAGACCTCGTCGGTGTGATTTCTTCACAGAATGTAGCGACCACAGCGATGTGATTTATTCACAGATTATAGCAACAACAGCGATGTGATTTCTTCACAGAATGTAGCGACCATAGCGATGTGATGTCTTCACAGAATGAAGCGACCACAGAAATGTGATTTATTCACAGAATGTAGCGACCACAGCGATGTGATTTATTCACAGAATATAGCGACAACAGCGATGTGATTATTCACAGAATGTAGCGACCATAGCGATGTGATGTCTTCACAGAATGAAGCGACCATAGAAATGTGATTTATTCACAGAATGAAGCGACCACAGCGATGTTATTTATTCACAGAATGTAGTGACCACAGAAATGTGATTTCTTCACAGAATGAAGCGACCACAGCGATGTTATGTATTCACAGAATATTAAGAATCGAATAATCGGCCAAGAAAACCATTATCGAAGCACTGCAAGAGGCCAATTGGCACAGGCAGATTCTTATCAGGACAAAATAATCGCCAATTTCTATTTGCTCTATGCAACAAGAGGGTCTGGGGAGTTTTGTGGCAATCAGAACAATAGCCGGTGGTTTACAAAGGGAGAACACTGGATGGGTGAGCTAATTTGCACGGAAAACGATACAAGATCAAAATTAACAAGACCACAAAGGGCAGATGGACGAGGAGGAACATAAAACCAACACCAACGTTTCGCTGCATGGTATTTACTGATTTGATAATGATAAGTGTGTCTTCTGTTCTAATATTCTTTCTATTGCTTCTGATATATTCTTTCCATTACTTCTAGGAATCCAGATCAAAACGTTTACACTGATGTCTCGTGTTATCTGTTGCGCTTGAGCCGAAAGTGCCCAGGCCAGGTACATAGTAAATATGCAGATAAATACGATACGTAATGCATTAAATAGTGCAACATAATTTACGTTGTTTGCAGTCAAATTTACTTTCAAAACAAAGCTGTCTGCTGGTTACGCCCTAAATTCAAAATTAGCCTGCAAGAAATGCAGATTTGACACGCCCCTTCAAGAGGCTAGAATCCGGCAATGCTCACACGAAGTGCCCTGAAATCATTGTCTTAGGACCCTACCATTTAGAACAATAAACCAGACATGGTCTATCAATGCTGCTGAAGTGGCTTCGTGAATTCGCGTGCGGGACTGCAATACACAACATGTGGCTCGTCGTCCACTAGACGTTCAACTCAGGCTTATTAGAATCCCACGGGCTGCAGATGATCCTGATCACAAACTTCAAATTCGACCGACAATTTAGCATCTTTGCAAGTTACCATATTATGGGCTAATTCAGTTCTGGAATTGCTGAAAGTTGTGGAAATATTAGGTAGTGTTTTAACAATAATCTGACTAAATGACTGACTTGCACATTTGAAATTATCATTGGATTCACAGATGTTCCCCATTCCAACAATACCTGTGGGTATTGTTGTAATTGTTTCAGCTGAAGTATTATTCATTTATTCACTCCATATGATATACAACGCTGCAGTATGGACCTGATGAGATGCATCGTAATATACCAGGCAGTAAATCCTGCAACATATTGTTTGTGGCTTCTGTGTGAAATTTATCTGAGTTACTGAGACATGCAAGGTAAGCATGCAGCTAACCCCAGTATGACTATTGATGTAAAATGTTCATGTTCTTTCCAGGACATAACCATCAACCCCAGCTTGATTTTCTGTGTAATTTTACGTTCAGTAGTTTGCCACTGCCGGTGTTCCTGCTGAAGGGACGTGAACACGTATTATAATTCCCCGCCACACCCAGTCGAGGGTTCAAAATACGTTGTGGGCGATTTCGAAGCAGACAATTTTGCGTTGATTTTGAAAGTATGAGGTTTCGGTCACTCAAAAAGCAATGGCAAACTACTGAACGTTTAAAACTCCCTGGTAAACCACAAACAACCGGAAATGCTGGAGGTGAGTGCGACGTCATGTAAAGGACAGATAATTAACTAAAGAGTAATTCCGTAATGGAGTTGCTCAAGGTAATGAAACTGTTAGGTTGCGTTGTAATAAAAATATAACTTTCTAAACAAGTAAGGTAACTACATTATTAAAATGGATTTTAAATTAACATGTTGCGCGACGTTTACTGGACATAGCGCTCATCCCCATCATGATGTCTAGGCAAATTTACGTTAAGTAGTTTCCCATTGCGTTCTGAACGAAAACTCAACGTTTAGGTATTTGGAATGACCCACCACCCCGCTGTCAGCGCATAGAAAGTGTAAGTGCGAGCGAGAAACCCTCTCGGCCATGCTGACCTCTGGACTTGAAATGCAAAGGCATTAATAGATACTATTTTTATTATACTGATATGGGTTGACCAGTTTCATTTCCCAACGTCCCTCTGTAGCTGAAAGTCTGATAAAGATTTTCTAAGTTGCCACAAAGAAGAATAGATGACGTAAGTTGATAATTCCACATTTACTTGGTCACAGGGTTATGTTGTTGGTTGACCGGTTCCCTGCCTCGTCATCTGCTCCTTCGTCAACTGACAGTAGCCAGGAAAGTGGTTTGCGATTCATAAACAGAATAATCCCATTATTTAATAAACCAATCATAATGCAACGTACCAACAGCCAAATTAATCGGATAACACTCCATAAAATAAAGTCATGGTTAAAACAATTTTGTTTTGTCTCCGCAATATATAACATAGCATATGTTCTCAGAAATCTTAACACTACTTTCATCCATTCACAAAACATGTAATCTTCCAAGAATTATCACATTTCTTTCCACCCAACAGTGTGAATATGCCGGAAAGCATTTGTAATACTTCGTGACAATACCCTCTGAAATAAGATTGTGTCGGGCCGCGCCATTGTTCTATCGATGACTGGGTATGAAATCTTCTCTCACCACGTTCATTCATGACAGTTGCTGCAAAAGTCTTTTATACACTGCGGAATTCAGGAACCGTGGATAGGAATCTCGATGCATTAGTGTCCAGATTTGTAGTTGTGCTTCGTCGAATGTATTAGGTGTAGGATCAACCATGTTTCTATTTATAACTTCTCGCACACGAGAGTCTAAACTAACCTGAAAGGAGATAAAAGAAAACATGTCAGTAGTTGGTTGATAAATAACACTTATTTATATTAAATACAAATGAACCTAGCACAACTCATCTCAACACAACTCAACACAACCCAAAATAACTCAACATACCACAATAAACACAACTCAAGACAACACAATTCATTGCCACCAAAGACAACTGAACACAACACAACACAACACAACACAATTCAACAGAACCCAAAATAACTCAACACACCACAATACAACACAACTCAAGAAAACACAATTCAATGCCACCAAACGCAACTCAACACAATACAATTCTACCGAACTCAACACAACTCAACACAACCCAACCCAACCCAACTCAACCCAACCCAACCCAACACAACCCAACCAACCAAACACAACACAACTCAATACAAACCAATACAACATAACTCAACGCAACTCAACAAACTCAACACAACTTTCATGTTTTCTGAAACTGCTGTCTGGCCACAGCCTATTTGACCAATAATTTCCATGTCTCTTGCCAAATGATATTAATGTGTAATGTGCACAAATAACTCCCTAATTATTCATCATAATGTGAGGATGGCTGGCCATAGGTTGAATACGTGATGGTAGGCGGGGTTTAAACATTATCCGAGATCGCTGTGGACACAGGAGCCAATCACACTTGCTCACGTGTTAAAATCGTCATAGAGGTGGGGATAAAAAGCAACTGCGTTATATGGGCTCCAGTTCGACCAAACCTAAAATGGATGCTAGAGGATTTTTGGGAAGTAAAGGCCGACGGTGCGATATTGATCACATAGTCCATCGAGTGCCGATAAGTCAATAAAAATGTGAAAGGGGAACCATATAACCAATGAGGTGTGATAGATACACCATAAAACCAATACGCTGTGACAGGGGCACCATATAACCGATGAGGTGTGAGAGGGGCACCATATAACCGATGAGGTGTGAGAGGGGCACCATATAACCGATGAGGTGTGAGAGGGGCACCATATAACCGATGAGGTGTGAGAGGGGCACCATATAACCGATGAGGTGTGAGAGGGGCACCATATAACCGATGAGGTGTGAGAGGGGCACCATATAACCAATACGCTGTGAGAGGTAAACCATATAACCAATGAGATGTGAGAGGTACACCATATAACCAATACGCTGTGAGAGGTACACCATATAACCAATACGATGTGAGAAGTACACCATATAACCAATACGTTGTGAGAGGGGCACCATATAACCAATGAGGTGTCAGAGGGGCACCATATGACCAATACGCTGTGAAAGGTACACCATCTAACCAATACGCTGTGAGAGCTACACCATATAACCAATGAGACGTGAGAGGTACACCATATAACCAATGAGATGTGAGAGGGGCACCATATAACCAATGAGATGTGAGAGGGGCACCCTATAACCAATGAGATGTGAGAGGGGCACCATATAACCAATGAGATGTGAGAGGTACACCATATAACCAATGAGATGTGAGAGGGGCACCATATAACCAATGAGATGTGAGAGGTACACCATATAACCAATGAGATGTGAGAGGGGCACCATATAACCAATGAGATGTGAGAGGGGCACCATATAACCAATGAGATGTGAGAGGGGCACCATATAACCAATGAGGTGTGAGAGGTACACCATATAACCAATGAGATGTGAGAGGTACACCATACAACCAATGAGGTGTGAGAGGGGCACCATATAACCAATACGCTGTGAGAAGTACACCATATAACCAATACGATGTGAGAAGTACACCATATAACCAATACGTTGTGAGAGGGGCACCATATAACCAATAAGGTGTGAGAGGTACACCATATAACCAATACGCTGTGAAAGGTACACCATCTAACCAATACGCTGTGAGAGCTACACCATATAACCAATGAGACGTGAGAGGTACACCATATAACCAATGAGATGTGAGAGGGGCACCATATAACCAATGAGATGTGAGAGGGGCACCCTATAACCAATGAGATGTGAGAGGGGCACCCTATAACCAATGAGATGTGAGAGGGGCACCATATAACCAATGAGATGTGAGAGGTACACCATATAACCAATGAGATGTGAGAGGGGCACCATATAACCAATGAGATGTGAGAGGTACACCATATAACCAATGAGATGTGAGAGGGGCACCATATAATCAATGAGGTGTGAGAGGTACACCATACAACCAATGAGGTGTGAGAGGTACACCATATAACCAATACGTTGTGAGAGGTACACCATATAACCAATGAGGTGTGAGAGGGGCACCATATAACCAATGAGATGTGAGAGGTACACCATACAACCAATGAGGTGTGAGAGGTACACCATATAACCAATACGTTGTGAGAGGGGCACCATATAACCAATGAGGTGTCAGAGGGGCACCATATGACCAATACGCTGTGAAAGGTACACCATCTAACCAATACGCTGTGAGAGCTACACCATATAACCAATGAGACGTGAGAGGTACACCATATAACCAATGAGATGTGAGAGGGGCACCATATAACCAATGAGATGTGAGAGGGGCACCATATAACCAATGAGGTGTGAGAGGTACACCATATAACCAATGAGATGTGAGAGGTACACCATACAACCAATGAGATGTGAGAGGTACACCATATAACCAATGAGATGTGAGAGGTACACCATACAACCAATGAGGTGTGAGAGGGGCACCATATAACCAATGAGATGTGAGAGGTACACCATATAACCAATGAGATGTGAGAGGTACACCATACAACCAATGAGGTGTGAGAGGGGCACCATATAACCAATGAGGTGTGAGAGGTACACCATATAACCAATGAGATGTGAGAGGTACACCATATAACCAATGAGATGTGAGAGGTACACCATACAACCAATGAGGTGTGAGAGGGGCACCATATAACCAATGAGATGTGAGAGGTACACCATATAACCAATGAGATGTGAGAGGTACACCATACAACCAATGAGGTGTGAGAGCTACACCATACAACCAATGAGGTGTGAGAGGTACACCATACAACCAATGAGGTGTGAGAGGTACACCATATAACCAATGAGATGTGAGAGGTACACCATACAACCAATGAGGTGTGAGAGGGGCACCATATAACCAATGAGATGTGAGAGGTACACCATACAACCAATGAGATGTGAGAGGTACACCATATAACCAATGAGGTGTGAGAGGTACACCATACAACCAATGAGATGTGAGAGGTACACCATATAACCAAACGCTATGAGAGGTACACCATACAACCAATGAGGTGTGAGAGGTACACCATACAACCAATGAGGTGTGAGAGGTACACCATATAACCAAAGTTGAGAGGTACACCATAAACCAATGAGTGTGAGAGGTACACCATAAACCATGAGTGTGAGAGGTACACCATACAACCAATGAGGTGTGAGAGGCACCATATAACCAATAGATGTGAGAGGTACACCATATAACCAAAGATTGAGAGGTACACCATAAACCAATGAGTGTGAGGGGGGCACCATAAACCAATAGTGTGAAGGTACCCCAATAACCAATGAGGTTGAGAGGTAACATATACCCAATGGGGTGTCACCATAAAACCCAATGAGGTGTCACCATATAACCAATGAGGTGTGAGGGGTACACCATATAACCATGAGGTGTGAGAGGTACACCATATAACCAATGAGGTGTCACCATATAACCAATGATGTGCAAGGCGGGAAAAAGAGTGCTTAACTGTGTTAGCTTTGTAAATATCATCCAGTGCCGTGTTGTGTAGAACATGCCCAGAGCTTGATTCGTAGCTGGCGTTATTGTGCCGGGGGTGAGCGTCGTACCTCTAAACCACACATACTGTCACACACACATACACATACACACAGGCACACATACACACAGACACATACACATATACACAGGCAAACATAAACACACATACACGCAAACATACATACACACAGGCACACATACACAAACACACACACATGCACATATTCGCATCTGAAGACATAAAACAAGCAAACAGTATTAACATTCCCCCCACAGTGTGCATCCAACGCTTGCGAACAATGACTGCCTACGCACGTCGGCACGGCGCATACTGATAACAACTGAAGATGATAATGATGATGATGAAGATGATGACGATGTCGATGATGATAGGTAATATTGACAGACCATAAAATACAAGGTATTGAGTGATACAGATACGTTGCATAAATAAGACATGGAGGCAGACACAAAAGATAAGAAATCATTGACGGGGAATGACATGAAATAGCCAAGAGCGCCTGCCTGTTCCATGCCAGCTTAGCTAAAAGAGAAGAATGATAAAAACGGTCTTAAAAATATAACTAGTTTCAATTTGTCATTTACTTTCAAAATTCATTGTTGGAAATTATCTTCTCATACGCCCCAGCGTACTGTGTTTTCTTTTTTCTTCTTTTATTGGGCTAGGCAGGAATGAATCGATAACGGCTGAATGGTGAAAAATCTGAAGGGAAAATATTAGTTTTGTTTAGAGGTAACTTTTTGCTGCAGACAAACGGAACTTATGCCATTCGTGGAGAGGCGAACTTTCAAGGATGTTACAGACACCGAGAGGCTGGTTGATGGGTATAACTAGGGGGAAGATTGGAATGTGTGGAGTGACATGTGGAGGGAGATGTGGAGGGAGATATGGAGGGAGATGTGGAGGGAGATGTGGGGAGAGGGAGAGATGTGGAGGAGATGTGGAGTGACATGCGATGAGGATGGGAGATGTGGAGGGAGATGTGGAGGGAGATTTGGAGGAGATGTAGAAGGAGATGTGGCGTGACATGCGGAGGAAAATGTGGAGGAGATGTAGAAAGGGATGTGGGGTGATGTGAGGGAGATGGGGAGGGAAATGTGGGAGAAATGTAGAGGGAAATGTGGGAGAGATGTGGAGGGAGATGGTGAGGTTGGTGTGGGAGAGATGTGGAAGGAGATGTTGGGGAGGTATGGGGGATGATGTGGGGGGATATGTGGCGGGAGATATGGAAATAGATGTGAAGGGAGATGTGGGGGAGATTGGAGAGAGATGTGGAGAGAGATGCGGAGGATGATGTAGGGGAGATGTGGAGCGAGATGTGGGAGGAGATGCGGAGACTGATGTGGAGGGAGATGTGTAGAGAGATATGGGGGAGATATGGAGGGAGATGTCGGGGAGATGTATGGGAGATATCGAGGGAAATCTGGGTGGGAGATGTGAAGGGAGATGTGAAGGGAAATGTGGAGTGACATACGGAGGGACATATGGAAGGAGATGTGGAAGGAGATGTGGGGGAGATTTGGAGGGAGATGTGGAGTGACATTCGGAGGGAGATATGGAGGGAGATGTGGAAGGAGATATTGGGGAGATGTGGGGGATTGATTTGAGGGGAGATGTGGAGGGAGATGTGGAAGGAAATTGGGGGGAGATGTGGATGGAGATTGGATGGAAATGTGGGGGGAGATGTGGAGAGAGATATGGAGGGAGATGTTGAGGGAGATGTGGGGGAGGGGGTTTGGAGGGTGATGTGGAAGGATAAGGGTTGAATCAGGGTATTGGATATGCAGAGTTTACGGGGGCGGAGGGATTTATGAAATTAGAAGTAGAGAGGCGATAAGGAGGAGAGAGGTGCTTTGACCAAAAGAGTAAATTATGAGTAAACAATAATTTATTAAAAACAAGACCAGAAGAAAGTTAGGTTTAAAGGAATAGATAAGTTTGGTAAAGACTGGAATGTAAGAGGAGTGAAGAAAACAACATAAAAATAGAGAATGTAGAAGTTGAGTAAAAGCAAGGAGATTAGCACATGCTATTAGTGTAGAAAACAAAAGAAAATGAGGGAATATAGAAGTTTAGTAGAAGCAAGGGGTTTGGCACGTAAGAGGGGTGTAGGAAACACACGAGAACGGGAGAATAGAGAAATATACGAGAAGATAGAAGATTATGACAAAACACCATAATTAAGAAACATGAAATCAGAAGAATAAACTGTAGAAGTTTAGGTGAACGTGGGAGTTTAGAACAACAGAAGAGTTTAGAAGACACGACAGAAAACATTTAAGAGAAAAGAGTACAGGTGAAAAATGCAAGATATTTAGAAAATAGACAGGGTTAGGAGAGAGGGAGGAGGAGGGTGAGGGAGGGTGCTCCGTGGCGAAGATTTTACTGATGATGAGAGCAGCAGACCGCAATTGCGTTGGTTTGTTAATAAAATTGTATGGATTCCGGTTCTCCAGAAAGCAATGGTAAATTACTCAACGTAAACTTGCCAACAGATCAGAAACAGCGAAAAAATGCTGGAACTGATTGTAACGTCATGTTAAAGGATATGCAACTAACTTTTTTAGGAGAAAGGGGACGACAAGTTACCCAAAAGCAAAACAAAAAAAATAATAAGAAAACTTTGATGAAGTCTGACATGAAATAGCCCAGAGCACCAGCTCTATGCCAGCGGTAAAAACGGTCTTAGAAATATAACAAGAGTTTCAATTTGTCATTTGCTTTCAAAATTCATTGTTGAAAATTATCTTCTCGTATGCCACAGCGTGCTTAGGGTTTCTTCTTTTTATGACACGCAGGAAATAATCGATAACTGCTGAATGGTGGGAAATCCAGAGGGAAAATATTAGTTTTGTATAGAGGTCATTTTTTGCTGCAGATAAACGAAACTCGTGCGATTCGTCGAGCGTCGGACATTCAAGGATGCTACGGACACTGATCGGTTGGTTGGATTGATTGTGTGGGCATAACTGGGGAAGAGGGTGGTGGTGGTGTGGAATGTGTGGAGTGAGATGTGGAGTGAGATGTGGAAGGGAGAATAGTTGAGCCAGCGTGTGGGATTTGTAGTTTAATAAAAAGGAGAGCGTGGGGTGGGGGGGGGGGAATAGGTTATGAGAAAAGAGGGGATTATAAAATAGGGGTGTTAGGAAAAAAAGAGTAGATTATGAATGTAAAGAAAAAACAGTATTAAAATAGAGTTTAGATTAAAAGTAAGGCGTAGGGGAATATTGAAGTTCAGAAGAAGCTAGAGGATTAGCAATTCAGAGGAGTGTAGGAGGGAAAAGAAAAGAAATGAAGGAATGGATAATTCGTGTTCAGTTGTGAAATGTTTTAATTAATATGGCGTTTAAAGAGCAGCGTTTATTTCTGGTTTAATTTATGTCATCACATGTGCATCACCCGTCAGCTCGTGAAACGGGGAAAGCCGGAGTACATTGTGACAACAGGGAAGTTTGAGGAGAGGAGACGCAGAGGGAAGATCCAGAAGGAATACGTTAAACAGCTTGACTCGTGGCGCGGAGGAAGCATTAGTAGGAGAGATATTGTCAGTACATGAGGCAGAAGGATGTAGACATAAATTATGGTCAACGCCGCCACGCGACATGCACTATAAGAAGACTTGACAGTACACGAGACAGAAGGCTGTGGACAGACATAATGACCAACTCCAAGCGTATGGACTATAAGAAGATTGGCAGCATACGAGGTAGAAGATTGTGAAAATAATTGTTATTCTTACCCACTCCGACTTCAGAGATACTTGTAATTTACCTCCCAAAGTCAAGGAGAACAGGTCAACATTTTAGTCCAGCTGTCCGGTGTAGGGGTTGAACCGTTTACCTCAGCGGTAGCACAACGGATGTTTAAGAACACGGGTTAAAACACATACGGCCATGCGGACCTGAGTGGACATAAATGATGACCACAGCACGTGGCAAGTACTATATGAAGATTGGCAGTACACGAGACGGAAGACTGTGGATACATATGATCACCAACACCCTGAGGTATAGATTACAAGAAGATTGACAGTACACGAGACAGAAGACTGTGGATACATATGATCACAACACCCTGCGGTATAGATTACAAGAAGATTGACAGTACACGAGACAGAAGATTGTGGATACATATGATCACACAACACTCCGCGGTATAGATTACAAGAAGATTGACAGTACACGAGACAGAAGACTGTGGATACATATGATCACAACACCCTGCGGAAATAGATTACAAGAAGTTTGGGCAGTACACAAGACAAAAACCCGTGGATACATATGATCACAACCCCCTGGGTATAGATTACAAGAAGTTTGGGCAGTACACGAGACAGAAGATTGTGGATACATATGATCACACAACACCCTGTGGTATAGATTACAAGAAGATTGACAGTACACAAGACAGAAGACTGTGGATACATATGATCACAACACAATGCAGTATAGATTACAAGAAGATTGACAGTACACAAGACAGAAAAATGTGGATACATATGATACACAACACCCTGGGGTATAGATTACAAGAAGTTTGGGCAGTACACGAGACAGAAGACTGTGGATACATATGATCACACAACACCCGCGGTATAGATTACAAGAAGATTGACAGTACACGAGAAAGAAGACTGTGGATACATATGATCACACAACACCCTGGGATAGATTACAAAAGATTGACAGTACACGAGACAGAAGACTGTGGATACATATGATCACAAACACCCTGTGGTATAGATTACAAGAAGATTGACAGTACACGAGACAGAAAAATGTGGGTAATATGATCACACAACACCCTGTGGTATAGATTACAAGAAGATTGACAGTACACGAGACAGAAGACTGTGGATACATATGATCAAAACACCCTGCGGTATAGATTACAAGAAGTTTGGGCCAGTACACGAGACAGAAGACTGTGGATACATATGATCACACAACACCCTGTGGTATAGATTACAAGAAGATTGACAGTACACGAGACAGAAGACTGTGGATACATATGATCACAACACCCTGCGGTATAGATTACAAGAAGATTGACAGTACACAAGACAGAAGACTGTGGATACATATGATCACAACACCTGCGGTATAGATTACAAGAAGATTGACAGTACACGAGACAAAAGACTGTGGATACATATGATCACAAACACCCTGGGTATAGATTACAAGAAGATTGACAGTACACGAGACAGAAGACTGTGGATACATATGATCACAAACACCCTGGGTATAGATTACAAGAAGTTTGGGCAGTACACGAGACAGAAGACTGTGGATACATATGACCCACAAAAACCTGCGGTATAGATTACAAGAAGATTGACAGTACACGAGACAGAAGACTGTGGGTACATATGATCACACAACACCCTGTGGTATAGATTACAAGAAGATTGGCAGTACACGAGACAGAAGACTGTGGGTACATATGATCACACAACACCCTGTGGTATAGATTACAAGAAGATTGACAGTACACGAGACAAAAGACTGTGGTACATATGATCACACAACACCCTGGGGTATAGATTACAAGAAGTTTGGGCAGTACACGAGACAGAAGACTGTGGTACATATGATAACACAAAAACCCTGGGTATAGATTACAAGAAGATTGACAGTACACGAGACAGAAGACTGTGGATACATATGATCACAACACCCTGCGGTATAGATTACAAGAAGATTGACAGTACACGAGACAGAAGATTGTGGATACATATGATCACAACACCCTGCGTATAGATTACAAGAAGATTGGCAGTACACGAGACAGAAGACTGTGGATACATATGATCACAACACCCTGGGTATAGATTACAAGAAGATTGACAGTACACGAGACAGAAGACTGTGGATACATATGATCACAACACCCTGTGGTATAGATTACAAGAAGATTGACAGTACACGAGACAGAAGACTGTGGATACATATGATCACAACACCCTGGGTATAGATTACAAGAAGATTGGCAGTACACGAGACAGAAGACTGTGGATACATATGATCACAACAACACCCTGGGTATAGATTACAAGAAGATTGACAGTACACGAGACAGAAGACTGTGGATACATATGATCACCAACACCCTGGGTATAGATTACAAGAAGATTGACAGTACACGAGACAGAAGACTGTGGATACATATGATCACACAACACCCTGCGGTATAGATTACAAGAAGATTGACAGTACACGAGACAGAAGACTGTGGATACATATGATCACAAACACCCTGGGTATAGATTACAAGAAGATTGACAGTACACGAGACAGAAGACTGTGGATACATATGATCACAACACCCTGCGGTATAGATTACAAGAAGATTGACAGTACACGAGACAGAAGACTGTGGATACATATGATCACAACACCCTGCGGTATAGATTACAAGAAGATTGACAGTACACGAGACAGAAGACTGTGGATACATATGATCACAACACCCTGCGGTATAGATTACAAGAAGATTGACAGTACACGAGACAGAAGACTGTGGATACATATGATCACAACACCCTGCGGTATAGATTACAAGAAGATTGGCAGTACACGAGACAGAAGACTGTGGATACATATGATCACAACACCCTGTGGTATAGATTACAAGAAGATTGGCAGTACACGAGACAGAAGACTGTGGATACATATGATCACAACACCCTGCGGTATAGATTACAAGAAGATTGCAGTACACGAGACAGAAGACTGTGGATACATATGATCACAACACCCTGCGGTATAGATTACAAGAAGATTGACAGTACACGAGACAGAAGACTGTGGATACATATGATCACAACACCCTGCGGTATAGATTACAAAAGATTGACAGTACACGAGACAGAAGACTGTGGATACATATGATCCACAACCCTGTGGTATAGATTACAAGAAGATTGACAGTACACGAGACAGAAGACTGTGGATACATATGATCACAACACCCTGGGTATAGATTACAAGAAGATTGACAGTACACGAGACAGAAGACTGTGGATACATATGATCACAACACCCTGGGTATAGATTACAAGAAGATTGCAGTACACGAGACAGAAGACTGTGGATACATATGATCACAACACCCTGTGGTATAGATTACAAGAAGATTGACAGTACACGAGACAGAAGACTGTGGATACATATGATCACAACACCCTGCGGTATAGATTACAAGAAGATTGACAGTACACGAGACAGAAGACTGTGGATACATATGATCACAACACCTGCGGTATAGATTACAAGAAGATTGACAGTACACGAGACAGAAGACTGTGGATACATATGATCACAAAACACCCTGTGGTATAGATTACAAGAAGATTGACAGTACACGAGACAGAAGACTGTGGATACATATGATACACAACACCCTGCGGTATAGATTACAAGAAGATTGACAGTACACGAGACAGAAGACTGTGGATACATATGATCACAACACCCTGTGGTATAGATTACAAGAAGATTGACAGTACACGAGACAGAAGACTGTGGATACATATGATCACAACACCCTGCGGTATAGATTACAAGAAGATTGACAGTACACGAGACAGAAGACTGTGGATACATATGATCACACACACCCTGGGTATAGATTACAAGAAGATTGACAGTACACGAGACAGAAGACTGTGGATACATATGATCACAACACCCTGCGGTATAGATTACAAGAAGATTGACAGTACACGAGACAGAAGACTGTGGATACATATGATCACACAACACCCTGCGGTATAGATTACAAGAAGATTGACAGTACACGAGACAGAAGACTGTGGATACATATGATCACACAACTCCCTGTGGTATAGATTACAAGAAGATTGACAGTACACGAGACAGAAGACTGTGGGTACATATGATCACACAACAAACTGTGGTATAGATTACAAGAAGATTGACAGTACACGAGACAGAAGACTGTGGATACATATGATCACAACAATCTGCGGTATAGATTACAAGAAGATTGGCAGTACACGAGACAGAAGACTGTGGATACATATGATCACACAACACCCTGTGGTATAGATTACAAGAAGATTGGCAGTACACGAGACAGAAGACTGTGGGTACATATGATAACACAACAACCTGCGGTATAGATTACAAGAAGATTGACAGTACACGAGACAGAAGACTGTGGATACATATGATCACAACACCCTGCGGTATAGATTACAAGAAGATTGACAGTACACGAGACAGAAGACTGTGGATACATATGATCACACAACACCCTGATGTATAGATTACAAGAAGATTGACAGTACACGAGACAGAAGACTGTGGATACATATGATCACAACACCCTGCGGTATAGATTACAAGAAGATTGACAGTACACGAGACAGAAGACTGTGGATACATATGATCACAACACTCCGCGGTATAGATTACAAGAAGATTGGCAGTACACGAGACAGAAGACTGTGGATACATATGATCACACAACTCCCTGTGGTATAGATTACAAGAAGATTGACAGTACACGAGACAGAAGACTGTGGGTACATATGATCACACAACAAACTGTGGTATAGATTACAAGAAGATTGACAGTACACGAGACAGAAGACTGTGGATACATATGATCACAACAATCTGCGGTATAGATTACAAGAAGATTGGCAGTACACGAGACAGAAGACTGTGGATACATATGATCACACAACACCCTGTGGTATAGATTACAAGAAGATTGACAGTACACGAGACAGAAGACTGTGGGTACATATGATCACCAACACCCTGTGGTATAGATTACAAGAAGATTGACAGTACACGAGACAGAAGACTGTGGATACATATGATCACAACACCCTGCGGTATAGATTACAAGAAGATTGGCAGTACACGAGACAGAAGACTGTGGATACATATGATCACAACACCCTGCGGTATAGATTACAAGAAGATTGACAGTACACGAGACAGAAGACTGTGGATACATATGATCACAACACCCTGCAGTATAGATTACAAGAAGATTGGCAGTACACGAGACAGAAGACTGTGGATACATATGATCACAACACCCTGTGGTATAGATTACAAGAAGATTGGCAGTACACGAGACAGAAGACTGTGGATACATATGATCACAACACCCTGCAGTATAGATTACAAGAAGATTGGCAGTACACGAGACAGAAGACTGTGGATACATATGATCACAACACCCTGTGGTATAGATTACAAGAAGATTGGCAGTACACGAGACAGAAGACTGTGGATACATATGATCACAACAACCTGCGGTATAGATTACAACAAGATTGACAGTACACGAGACAGAAGACTGTGGATACATATGATCACAACACCCTGTGGTATAGATTACAAGAAGATTGACAGTACACGAGACAGAAGACTGTGGGTACATATGATCACACAACACCCTGTGGTATAGATTACAAGAAGATTGACAGTACACGAGACAGAAGACTGTGGGTACATATGATCACAACACCCTGTGGTATAGATTACAAAAGATTGCAGTACACGAGACAGAAGACTGTGGTACATATGATACACAACACCCTGTGGTATAGATTACAAGAGATTGACAGTACACGAGACAGAAGACTGTGGTAATATGATCACAAACACCCTGTGGTATAGATTACAAGAAGATTGACAGTACACGAGACAGAGACTGTGGATACATATGATCACAACACCCTGCGGTATAGATTACAAGAAGATTGGCAGTACACGAGACAGAAGACTGTGGATACATATGATCACACAACACCCTGTGGTATAGATTACAAGAAGATTGACAGTACACGAGACAGAAGACTGTGGGTACATATGATCACCAACACCCTGTGGTATAGATTACAAGAAGATTGACAATACACGAGACAGAAGACTGTGGATACATATGATCACAACACCCTGCGGTATAGATTACAAGAAGATTGGCAGTACACGAGACAGAAGACTGTGGATACATATGATCACACAACACCCTGCGGTATAGATTACAAGAAGATTGACAGTACACGAGACAGAAGACTGTGGATACATATGATCACAACACCCTGCGGTATAGATTACAAGAAGATTGACAGTACACGAGACAGAAGACTGTGGATACATATGATCACATCACTCTGCGGTATAGATTACAAGAAGATTGACAGTAAACGAGACAGAAGACTGTGGATACATATAATCACAACACCCTGTCGTATAGATTACAAGAAGATTGACAGTACACGAGACAGAAGACTGTGGATACATATGATCACAACACCCTGTGGTATAGATTACAACAAGATTGACAGTACACGAGACAGAAGACTGTGGATACATATGATCACAACACCCTCTGGTATAGATTACAAGAAGATTGACAGTACACGAGACAGAAGACTGTGGTTGAATATGATCACACAACACCCTGTGGTATAGATTACAAGAAGATTGACAGTACACGAGACAGAAGACTGTGGGTGAATATGATCACACAACACCCTGTGGTATAGATTACAAGAAGATTGTCAGTACACGAGACAGAAGACTGTGGATACATATGATCACAACACCCTGCGGTATAGATTACAAGAAGATTGGCAGTACACGAGACAGAAGACTGTGGATACATATGATTACAACACCCTGTGGTTCAGATTACAAGAAGATTGACAGTACACGAGACAGAAGACTGTGGATACATATGATCACACATCACCCTGCGGTATAGATTACAAGAAGGTTGACAGTACAGGAGACTGACGACTGTGGATACATATGATCACAACACCCTGCGGTATAGATTACAAGAAGATTGGCAGTACACGAGACAGAAGACTGTGGATACATATGATCACACAACACCCTGTGGTATAGATTACAAGAAGATTGACAGTACACGAGACAGAAGACTGTGGATACATATGATCACAACAACCTGCGGTATAGATTACAACAAGATTGACAGTACACGAGACAGAAGACTGTGGATACATATGATCACATCACTCTGCGGTATAGATTACAAGAAGATTGACAGTAAACGAGACAGAAGACTGTGGATACATATAATCACAACACCCTGTCGTATAGATTACAAGAAGATTGACAGTACACGAGACAGAAGACTGTGGATACATATGATCACAACACCCTGTGGTATAGATTACAACAAGATTGACAGTACACGAGACAGAAGACTGTGGATACATATGATCACAACACCCTGTGGTATAGATTACAAGAAGATTGACAGTACACGAGACAGAAGACTGTGGGTGAATATGATCACACAACACCCTGTGGTATAGATTACAAGAAGATTGACAGTACACGAGACAGAAGACTGTGGATACATATGATCACAACACCCTGCGGTATAGATTACAAGAAGATTGCCAGTACACGAGACAGAAGACTGTGGATACATATGATCACACAACACCCTGTGGTATAGATTACAAGAAGATTGACAGTACACGAGACAGAAGACTGTGGATACATATGATCACAACACCCTGCGGTATAGATTACAAGAAGATTGACAGTACACGAGACAGAAGACTGTGGATACATATGATCACACAACACCCTGTTGTCAAGAAGATTGACAGTACACGAGACAGAAGACTGTGGATACATATGATCACAACACCTGCTGTATAGATTACAAGAAAATTGACAGTACACGAGACAGAAGACTGTGGATACATATGATCACAACCCTGGGTATAGATTACAAGAAGATTGGCAGTCACGAGACAGAAGACTGTGGATACATATGACACACAACTCCCTGTGGTATAGATTACAAGAAGATTGACAGTACACGAGACAGAAGACTGTGATACATATGATCACATACAAGCGTGGAATAGATTACAAGAAGATTGACAGTACACGAGACAGAAGACTGTGGATAATATGATCACAACAATTGCGGTATAGATTACAAGAAGATTGGCAGTACACAGACAGAAGACTGTGGATACATATGATCACAAACACCCTGTGGTATAGATTACAAGAAGATTGACAGTACACGAGACAGAAGACTGTGGAAATATGATCCCCAACAAACTGTGGTATAGATTACAAGAAGATTGACAGTACACGAGACAGAAGACTGTGGATACATATGATCACAACAATCTGCGGTATAGATTACAAGAAGATTGACAGTACACGAGACAGAAGACTGTGGATACATATGATCACACAACACCCTGTGATATAGATTACAAGAAGATTGACAGTACACGAGACAGAAGACTGTGGGTACATATGATCACCAACACCCTGTGGTATAGATTACAAGAAGATTGACAATACACAACGAACTGCGGTATAGATTACAAACACCCTGCGGTATAGATTACAAGAAGATTGGCAGTACACGAGACAGAAGACTGTGGATACATATGATCACACAACACCCTGCGGTATAGATTACAAGAATATTGACAATACACGAGACAGAAGACTGTGGATATATGATCACAACCCCTGCGGTAAAACAAGAAGATTGACAGTACACGAGACAGAAGACTGTGGATACATATGATCACATCACTCTGCGTATAGATTACAAGAAATTGATCATAGAACAAAGACTGTGGATACATATAATCACAACACCCTGTCGTAGATTACAAGAAGATTGACAGTACAGACACAGAACCTGTGGATACATATGATCAAACACCCTGTGGTATAGATTACAAATTGACAGTACACGAGACAGAAGACTGTGGATACATATTATCACAACACCCTGGTATAGATTACAAGAAGATTGACAGTACACGAGACAGAAGACTGTGGGTGAATATGATCACACAAACCCTGTGGTATAGATTACAAGAAGATGACAGTACACAGACAGAAGACTGTGGGTGAATATGATCACACAACACCCTGTGGTATAGATTACAAGATTGTCAGTACACGAGACAGAAGACTGTGGATACATATGATCACAACACCGGAAAACAGAAGATTGGCAGTACACGAGACAGAAGACTGTGGATACATGATTACAAACCTTGGTTCAGATTACAAGAAGATTGACAGTACACGAGACAGAAGACTGTGGATACATATGATCACACATCACCCTGCGGTATAGATTACAAGAAGGTTGACAGTACAGGAGACTGACGACTGTGGATACATATATCAAAAACCCTGCGGTAAGATTACGAAGATTGGCAGTACACGAGACAGAAGACTGTGGATACATATTATCACACAACACCCTGTGGTAGATTACAAAAAGATTGACAGTACACGAGACAGAAGACTGTGGATACATATGATCACAACCCCCTGGGGTAAGATTCAAGAAGATTGACAGTACAAAGACAGAAGACTGGGGATACATATGATCACACAACACCCTGGGGTATAGATTACAAAAAGATTGACAGTACACGAGACAGAGATTTGGGGTACATATGATCACAACCCCTGCGGTATAGATTACAAAAATTGCAGTACACGAGACAGAAGACGTGGATACATATGATCAAACACCCTGGGGTATAGATTACAAGAAGATTGGCAGTACACGAGACAGAAGCTGTGGATACATATGATCACAACAACCTGCGGATAGATTAAAAAGATTGACAGTACACGAGACGAAACTGGGGGGTACATATGATCACAAACCCCTGTGATAAAATTTACAAGAAGATTGACAGTACACGAGACAGAAACTGGGGGTACATATGATCCCACAACACCCTGTGGTATAGTTACAAAAGATTGACAGTACACGAGACAAAAGACTGGGGGTACATATGATACACAACACCCTGGATAGATTACAAGAGATTGGCGTACACGAGACGAAGACTGTGGGTACATATGATAACACAAAAACCTGGGGTATAGATTACAAGAAATTGACGTACACGAGACAGAAGACTGTGGATACATAGATCACAACCCCCTGCGGTATAGATTACAAGAAATTGACTACACGAGCAGAAGACTGTGGATACATATATCACACAACACCCTGTTGTATAGATTACAAGAGATTGACAGTACACGAGACAGAAACTGTGGTACATATGATCACAACACCCTGCGTTGATTCAAGAAGATTGACAGTACCGAGACAGAAGACTGTGGATACATATGATCACAACCCCGCGGTATAGATTACAAGAAATTGGCAGTACACGAGACAGAAGACTGTGGATACATATGATCACACAACCCCCTGTGGTATAGATTACAAAAATTGACGTACACGAACAGAAGACTGTGGTACATATGATCCACAAAAAACGGGGTATAGATTACAAGAAGATTGACAGTACACAACAAAGACGGGGATACATATGATCACAAAAATCGCGGTATAGATTAAAAAAGATTGGCAGTACACGAGACAAAAGATGTGGATACTATGATCACACAACACCCGTGGTATAGATTACAAGAGATTGACAGTACACAGACGAAGACTGTGGGTACATATGACACCAACACCCGGGGTTAGATTACAAAAAGATTGAAAATACACGAGACAGAAGACTGTGGATACATATGATCACAAACACCCTGCGGTATAGATTACAAGAAGTTTGGCAGTACACGAGACAGAAGACTGTGGATACATTATACACAACCCCTGGTATAATTACAAGAAGTTTGACAGTACACGAGACAGAAACTGTGGATCATTATCACAACACCCTGTGGTATAGATTAAAAGAAGATTGACAGTACACGAGACAGAAACTGTGGATACTATGATCACACAACCCTGTTCAAGAAATTGACAGTACACGAACAGAAGACTGTGGATACATATGATCACAAACCCTGTGTATAGATTACAAAAATTGACAGTACCGAGACAAAAGACGTGGTACATATGATCACAACCCCTGGGTATAGATTCAAAAAGTTGACGTACACGAGACAGAAGATGTGGATACATATGATCCAACACCCTTGGTATAGATTACAAAAGATTGACAGTACACGAGACAAAACTGTGGTAATATGATCAAAACACCCTGGTAAAATTTACAAAAAGTTTGACAGTACACGAGACAGAAGACGTGGAAAATATGATCACAAACACCCTGGTATAGATTACAAAAATTGACAGTACACGAGACAGACGACTGTGGATCATATGATCACAACCCCCTGCGGTATAGATTACAAGAAGATTGCAGTACCGAGACAAAGACTGTGGATACATAGATACAACCCCCTGGGGTATAGATTACAAAAATTTGGGCAGTACACGAGACAGAAGACTGTGGATAATATGATCACAAAACACCCTGGTATAGATTCAAAAAGGTTGACAGTACACGGACAGAGACTGTGGATACATATGATCACAACACCCTGCGGTATAGATTACAAGAAGATTGCAGTACACGGACAAAGACTGTGGATACATATATCACACAACACCCTGTGTATAGATTACAAGAAGATTGACAGTACACGAGACAGAAACTGTGGTACATATGATCAAAACCCTTGTATAGATTAAAAGAAGATTGACGTACACAGACAAGACTGTGGATACATATGATCACAACACCCTGCGGTATAGATTACAAGAAGATTGGCAGTACACGAGACAGAAGACTGTGGATACATATGATCACACAACAAACTGTGGTATAGATTACAAGAAGATTGACAGTACACGAGACAGAAGACTGTGGATACATATGATCACACAACACCCTGTGGTATAGATTACAAGAAGATTGACAGTACACGAGACAGAAGACTGTGGATACATATGATCACACAACACCCTGTGGTATAGATTACAAGAAGATTGACAGTACACGAGACAGAAGACTGTGGATACATATGATCACAACACCCTGCGGTATAGATTACAAGAAGATTGACAGTACACGAGACAGAAGACTAGACAGACATGATCAACAACGTCAGACGTCATGGATTATAAGACGAAGAAACTCCAGCATGTTAAGCACTCTCCTAATCCATTAG
Organism: Cepaea nemoralis; assembly: GCA_014155875.1. NCBI lineage: Eukaryota > Metazoa > Mollusca > Gastropoda > Stylommatophora > Helicidae > Cepaea > Cepaea nemoralis. The sequence continues at coordinate 204,793 of JACEFZ010000331.1, read as the reverse complement.
TAGCGAATTCTATACAATGGTTTATCATAACAAGTGCGAAAAAATAGAAGCTTTCTCACGCTTGCTGTGGGCGTTAACGATTCGTCATTTATTGGAAATTATGCTGACAAATGTGCTGAATTTACCACTGTCCTGGGAACTTGAGCAATATTCTAATTTCTAATCATACTAGAGCAGTGGTTCTCAACCGATGGGGAATTTCGCCCTAGGGGGGACATTTTAGGGTTTCCAGGGGAGGGGGAGGGGGGGGGGGATTCATATTATTTCAAGATTGCGTTAATACATGAACCGATTACTTGATACTGTTTTCCCCTTCATACTTTACATTTCTGAACTTCTCGCCCTTCTCAAACTGGTTTTAAAACGTAAGTAGACCCGCCAATCATGTTCTATGTAGATGTCTAGACTTGTTCTAGTATGTGTTATTAAATTTAGATTCCATTTTTACGTATACTGTGTAAAGGCGGGGAGAATTTATAGGGAGATAATATGAAAGAGGGGAATGACGTTCTGAACATATGGTGAAGGGGTGCATGGGCCAAAAAAGGTTGAGAACCACTGTACTAGAGCATTTGTAATGGACATCTCTTTTCAGGATATGAAAGTCAAGGAAAAACCACCAGTCTGGAGAATGTGTTCACACGTAGTCATAAAGGTAGATTCACGGGAGTGTGAGATCTTTCGCCAAGGTCATATGAGTCGTAGTACAGACAGGAGGTGATATTAATACTGCATGACTTCACAATTACATTCTCAGAGACACGACTGCACATTTACATTCTGAGAGACACGACATAACATTTAAATTTCCACTGACATAACATAACATTTACATTATGACTAAGATAACATAACATTTACAATATAATTTATATGGCATAATATTTACATTTCCACTGATATTTAAATTCTCGCTGACGTGACATACAATTTACATGCTTACTGTCATGAAACGACAGTTATATTGTTGTTGACATACCATGAATTGTAAATTGTTAATACCATGACATGCCATTATACTTATATATTTACTGACATGATATGACATGTATGTGTTACTGACATGGCATTACATGTTTACTATCACTACGTGACATTTATATGTTTACTGTCACGATATGCCATTAATATGCTTGCTGATATGACATGACATGACATTATATGTTTACTGACATGGTTAGTAACATACAGGAGGATGCGCGTCGATACGAGTCGTGTTAAAGCTTGTCACGTGCCTATGTCATGTTATGTTATATTATGACATGTTATGTTATGTTATGGTATGTTATGTTATGACATGGTACGTTATGTTATGTTATGACATGTTATGTTATGTTATGACATGTTATGTTATGTTATAACGTGTTATGATATGACATGTGCTATTTTATGGTATGTTATGTTATGACATGTTATGTTGTGACATGTTATGTTATGTTCTGTTATGTTATATTATGTTATGACATGTTATGTTATGCTCTGTTATGTTATGATATGTTATGTTATGTTATGACATGTTATGTTATGTTATGACATGTTATGTTATGTCATGTTATGTTACGTCGGTCGACGTCTCTGCACACTGGGTATTCCCATGCGTTGTCAGCCCTCGATACAGCAGTCACCTCAAAGTATTTCTGCTCGCATGTTTTCGTATATCCCCTCTCGTGACTTGCAAGGCGGCATTGACGTGTTAGAGAAGGGCTCCCACCCAGTTCATGTTCGGTCTAGCTTCAGACACTCGTCAGCATCCATCATCCCAAGCCCTACTGTATATAATTAACTAGCATTCTGCGACCTATTTTAAATGTGAAATCGGTATCATCGTGAGTACTCACGCATAATTTCGCAAGCACGTTTCCACCACATTCCCCTCTAGGGCATAAAGAAAACACACGCGCGCGCACAAACCCACATACGCATTTAAACACATTCGAACACACACGAGCTCAAGCACACATACACCCTGCATGGAAATATACACTTATATTTACCCTTTCTAGTGTAAAGTTTCAATTGCTTTTATTTCACCTTAAGCACGAGAATTCGAGTGACGATCATGTCTACACAGACGACTATATCTTTCCATACACAAAATACCATATATATTTTCAGTAGTGCTGAAAAGTTCTAAAGGAAAACACAAAGTATGACTAACAGCTCAAACAACGGAAAATACACACGCAGATAATGGCGAAGATTTAGACATACATCTTTATCACCGGAACAACAATAACAAAGCAACAAGAAACATTTAACACAAAGGAATTGCTTATTTAGAATTTCAGAGGTAGTCCGATAAGCTAAAACGTGACCAACCAGTCAAGCAACAATTTCTAATGAAATTCCTTTATCTCCATTACCATCTAACTTTCTTGTCGGAGCAATTTACCTAACACGTTTCATCTTTACGATTATCAATGAAGAATCTTTCTTCTTATTATTTTGTCCCAGTGCTTTTTTGTCGTAAGGCGTCACAGAAAGGAGACAGATGTAATATTCTGTTATAAGCTTGCCTTGTTCCTTGTGCTAATATAATATATTGATTTTTCAATGCTTCTTTTATTGCATCTGGTCATCTCTTCCTGGGTCGTCTCTCGCCGTGTGTCGAAATGTTCTCACGCAGAACGTTGTAGCCGATGGTTGACCATGATCCATTGCAGAGAAATATCCGAACCATTTAATTCTTTGGTGTTCTAAAAAGTCAGTAAAAGGTGGTAAGTCAATCAATGATGAATACAGATTCTTAATGTGGGTATCAGTCTCCTTTTTTCAGGCAGTTTCTGAAGCGTACATTTGTCTCCTAGGCTGACCTTGGGTATGTTATCAAGTTACGAAGAAGCCACAAATCCCATGCTCCTACTTTCTCTCTAATTTGTGCATAAAACAGTAAAAAGTAAAGAACCTTCCAAACAACGAAGGATGTGTGTTTTAAGTGTCTAATTTCATTTTTTTTTTTTAAAGATCTGTTTGTGTTGTTCTGTTCCTGATGAAGATTATTTTAATCGAAACGTCGTTCGATGTGTCGCAGTATGCTTATTTTTAATTATTATTATTTTATTATTACTATTTTTTTTTAAGGTTTTCCCCCTGTTATTTATGTTCAACATTGCGGAGTTCTTTGTAAGGTATGCACACTGTGTCCGTGTTTAGTATATCTCACTTTTTCGCAGGAGTTACACACACCTGTTTTGATTTCCTATTATAAAGCAAATACAACTGAGCACAATGGACTATTTTGGTCATAACAAAACACATGGCTATCTGGAGAATATAATTACGGAGGAAGGCGTACAGGGAAGGCATACATAGAGGGACTCAAGATATGATGGATCATTTACACCAACAGAGACTGGACAACTTGTGATAGGGTGACATTTCGAAAGAATGTAATGCTGTCACAGTTTATACAAGACACACCTCTGAATGATGAAGATATGGGAAAAGAGGGTGCAAGAAGAGCATTTTGACAACAGAGAAGTTCCAGGGTGTTAGAAAGAAAGATCAACAGCGCGAGAGAACGCTGGAAGGTTAGCTAATTAGTATAGAAGATAATCAGGAGTCGTACGTATCTAGAGTTCTGAGGGCTAACTTTTGTGACAGAACAATCACTTGGCAACACACACGATACCGCCATGTTACTTTTATGCCCAACAATACAGATTAAATCCGCGCTGACATAATGGGTGTTGAGACTGCGTTTCCAAACAGTGATCCGGGTACAATTAGAAACAATCATCCAGGTACAATTCCAAACAGTGATCGGGGTACAATTCCAAACAGTGATCGCACAACTCCAAACAGTGATCGCACAACTCCAAACAATGATCGCACAATTCCAACAGTGATCCGGGTACAATTCCAAACAGTGATCGCACAACTCCAAACAGTGATCGCACAACTCCAAACAATGATCGCACAATTCCAAACAGTGATCTGAGTACAATTCCAAACAGTGATCGCACAATTCCAAACAGTGATCGCACAATTCCAAACAGTGATCGCACAATTCCAAACAGTGATCTAAGTACAATTCCAAACAGTGATCCGGGTACAATTTCAAAGAGTGATCCGGGTACAATTCCAAACAGTTATTGCACAATTCCAAACAGTGATCGTACAATTCCAAACAGTGATCTGAGTACAATACCAAACAGTGATCGTACAATTCCAAACAGTGATCTGAGTACAATACCAAACAGTGATCGTACAATTCCAAACAGTGTTCCATGTAGAATTCCAAGCAGTGATCCAGATACAATTTTAAACAGTGTTCCGGGTAGAATTCCAAAGAATGATTCGGATACAATTTTAAACAGTGTTCCGGGTACAATTCTAAACGGTGATCGTACAATTCCAACCAGTAATCTGGGTACAATTCCAACCAGTGATCGTATAATTCCAAACAGTAATCCGGATGCAATCTGAAGGAGTGATCCGGATACAATTCCAAACAATAATCCAGGTTCAATTCCCAACAGAGGCTTCCCTTAAACAATGTAGCCCTGAGATCGACACAGACTAAAGCAATGGCAAACTACTGAGCGTAATCTTGCCTAGTACATCAACAACAGCTGAAAAATGCTGGTGCTGACTGCAACGTCCTGAAAGGGATATGCAACATTAAAAAAAAAAACATGCGATGAATGAGGGTAATTTCAGGAACTTCTGGGAGTTTTCTGAAACTCTAGAACGCGGAAGTTAGTATATCTGTTCATCTCATTGCGGCGTTGCCTAAATTGTGAGCTGGAATAATGCTTCACATGGTAAACAGACACGCCATAATTACTATATTGCACGATTTATTGCCTGGCATATTTCGCTGCATCTCGTCAGGTGCATACTGCAGAGGTTATATCCTGTTATGTAAAAAAAAATTAATGCTACTTCGGCTGAAATATGATCATCATCATCATCCAGTGCCTTGCCGGCTGGCGTTGGCGATCATGCCTCTCCACAAATTACGATCTCCTACGTCATGGATCAATTCGTGTGTTGACTCCCTTTCGTGGCATGACACATGACTGTCAAAAATCTTCTACACGCTGTCTTCCTCTATCTCTCTTTCCGTAAATATTTCCGGCTATCACAACATGTTCCAGTTTTGTCTTCTTTTAACGTGTCCAAATAATGATGACTGCCTCTTTCTGATGTTTTTATGATAAGTTGTCTTTGCGACTCATCTTCCTGTAAAACATCCCGTTTGCTCATTTTAGCTCTCCAATTAATTTCTAGCATTATTCTATAAAACCACAAATGTGATACTTGTCCACTATTTTTAAAGACTAATCTTCACTTGATGTGGTCAGTATCTGACCGGTCGTCTTTACTACCCAGAACAGTTCCTGGTACCTATTTAAGGCCGGGTAGACCCGGGAGCCCAGAACAGTTTAAATAATTCGAACCCGACCAGTTTACTCGGAATATTATGATTTCGATTCTGTCATTCATCTTTTAATCAATAAAACTGATCAAATATATAACCACCGAGCCGTGGTGCCAATGTTCTGCCATTAAGCAAGCTCAGCTCTCAAAGAAGTATTACGAGTTGAGATGAGCTAAGAAACGACATCACGGCACTCAGGACATTCCCACACGCCCTCCGTCCCCTCGTTCAAAAGCCAGCAAAGAGTCACACTACTAATGACTCCAACTGCCATCTGATTGAATGTTCTCCTGGTCTTCCCTCTCAGTTTTGAGATTCGTCCAGAGCCGCTGCCGATCCCCCGCCATAAAGATGTATTAAATCAGCACTAAACACTAAACCGCATGAAACAAAAGCGAACCCCAAAAATAAAATAACAAAATCGGTCAAGTTGATCATGAGATCTCGCCTGACAGTATAATCAGCAAAAACAGCGATGGCAAAGAAGAAGAAGATAACGTTATTCCTGTCACCAGCTTATGTCAGTTAACAAGTTCAGTTACAAATATTAACACCATTTACTCAACGAGTGAGTTATTTTTACATTTAGAATTCATAGCAGTTCCCATGCTTCTAAATAACGGATGGTTCTTGGACTGTTCTTTAAGCCTGTCCGCCATTTTCGATCTATCTTTAAAGCAGACGTCACTGATGCAGCGACGGAAACCCAAAAAATAGACTAAGATGGAGGGAGAGGTATCGATTGCCCGCGACAGGCCAAGTTCTCACTTCATGTCAGACATGTTCCAGCTTTTACAGCCGGTCGTGCTGCTGTAGCCTAGCTTATTGTAGATCAGCTCACTCCCCCGATAGTCCTCGGTTCAAATCTCCCTAACACCAACCCTATAATTGTTGTATACTCATGCCAGTAGAGTCCGTTGACAGTAGCACAAATTACTCAAAACGGCGAAAACGTAATACACGCTCGTGTCAAGACTTTCGGACAAACAAATATAGATCAGACCATTGTGGAGTTAGGTCTGGCATGCTGGGTGACTTTGCAACATTCTTTCAGTACCACACTTCAAAAAGGTTGCCATCTCCTGACCTAGATGACCTGAATGCTAATGCATCTGACTTGAGAGGTAATACTAAGTTTTCTAAGGCATCCACAACCAACCATCCAACCAGTCATATCTGACAGAATAGCAATCTGCATATTTCTGTGGTAATGTGTCTGAGTCCGGGTAGCGGGGTAGGGGTATACCCTATCAAAGGAGAAGTAAGGTGCCTCCTTCCCTCCGCTAGCCTACGGGACACCCTTGGGCAAGGTGGAGTACTCGTTTAGCCCCCCCCCCCCCCCAACAGGGTAACGTGAAGCCATGGGAGCAGGTGGTGGATTGGACTTGGGAGCAGCCGACAGATAGTTGTTGGTTATGGTTTCAAGTCAGTGACGGTGGGCAGAGGATCTCTCAGTAGCGACAATGGCTACGGTCATCCGATCAGTATGGTCACTGCCAGGAAGGAAGAATGGTAGACTTCCCTCCTTATTGATTCCCGGGCAGAGGAGGCTCGTCAGCCTTGGTTGGTATCTCTTCTAAGAGAGGGAACTCTAAATCTCAAACCTCCGCTGCCTTGCGGGTATACCCATATGGGAAAGGCTTCGGGAGTAAACCCTGAGGACAAATCCGGAGATGGAGTCCCTAAGGCAGTTCCATGTTGTAAACAACATAGTTCTGGCAACTCCTGCGACGGAACCGATGCCAAGTTGCATTGGCTACTGCCTTTCCCTTGGTCAACATCGGCGACGTGGAGAGGGGGAACCTGCTACTGGGCAACAGCTGGTTCTCCGATTTCCATTGCCCAGGCTTGTGCCCTGAAGAGGTCACTTTAACTAGCCACAGGAAAGAGGCCAACCGGAAGACCCCAAATGCGATATAGGGATGTGTGTAAACAAGATATGAAAACCATTGGAATAGATCCAGACACGTGGGAGAGAGTTGCAACAGACAGATGCTCCTGGAGAAGAGATGTACGAAACGGACTGGTGCTCTTTGAGCGCAATCAGATCCAAAAAACTGAGGAGAGACGGCACAGGCTCAAAGAGCAGTCACTTACTGCGGGACTTGCCTCGTCTCACAGATGCGGAAACTGTGACAGAGATTGTCATTCTCGAATTGGACTATACAGTCACCAGCGGTGCTGCCAGGCACCTCCCAAGCGGCACAACTCTATAGTCCTTCAGGACTGAAAGAGGCCTACTACTACTAATGTGTCAGAAAACTGTGGCTATTTCGGAATTTCGGTGTTGGAGCTGGTGCGATGTGCCCCACTATTCTTAGACACAGGAGTGTCTAGTTGGTCGTACGTCGAAGTACACTTGTTTCTGCAGCGAGGCGCCGTCGTCATTTGGAGGCGACAGGTTCGATCCCGGTTGGTAACTATTATAGCTTTCAAATTTTATGTTGTCTAGTGCGTCTTCTAATCTCTATTTCCTTCTTCCTCTTCTTCTGTGAGCGCCAAATAATACTATATATGTCTATTTATGTAATCGTCTTAGTGGCATCAACGGTTCTCCCCATTTATTTTTTTGTGTTTACCCACTATTCTTGTTAGGTTGATCGATGCTTATCATCATATGTCCTGCCGATAGTGGGCGGTCTTATTTCGCCATCTCACACAATCACCAGAGTCGCGGATCAGCTCTGTGTTTTCATCTCGATTGTGCCACGTTGTCAAGACATCTAGATATTTACTTCTTTGCCTCCCCCTTGCTCCTGTCTCCTCAATCTGAGAACCACTATGTTCTAGTGTGTCCAGATTTCTTCCAAGCGAAATCTTTGATTCTCAGGGTACCAGACTTGGTCGACGCCAGAAATGTATGACGGACGACCAGAGCTGTTATAGAGATTGCAGAGCTGTGAACGAGACCCCTGAACTGTTTGCTGAAGCCCAGAGATACATGAGGGAACCCAGAGCTGCATGAGGGAATCAGTGCTTTATGGGGTTTTCCAGGGCTATATGAATGACCTCAGAGCTGTATATGGGCCACTGAGCTGTGTACGAGATCCCAGAGTTGTATACAAAATCATAGAGCTACATGCAGAACCCCAGATCTGTATTCTTGACCCAAGAAAATGTAAGCAGAAACCCAGAGCTGTATGAGGGGTTCTAGAACTTTATGAGCTACCTAAAATCTCCTATTCAGGACCTTAGAGCTCCTTACCTCTCTGTACAATGGGATTTGTTTAGTACACTCCATAAGCTCCACGTTGGTGATTCTGTCATACCATTTTATTTACCCTATTCTGCGCAGGTACTAATTAGTGAATGTTTGCAGTTTAATTTTAATACGTTTAGTTCTTCTATACGTTTCTGACCCATACAGTAGTACTGACTTAAGATCGGAGTTAAAATGTATATGTTTAGTGATAAGTTTAACTTTCTCTGACGTCTGCGAAATTTCTAGCGCTATGAATGTTTCTCTTCCTTTGTATTCTTATTTTTGTGTCGCTGTCTGTTCCCTCATTTTTGTCCACATTTCTTACCAAAGTGTGTATGATTCAGGCTCTTGAAGTGGAGTTTTACCAGTAGGGATTTAATCCCTATATTACTGTTTGCGGACGACCAAGCACTAATAGCAAAATCAGAAGCTGAATTACAAGACCACATGAATAGTCTAAATGAAATGTGTAGGGAACATAACATGAAAATTAGCACAAGCAAAACAGAGGTAATGACTATAACTAAAGAAGAACTGTCAACAACCTGAATTTACACAAGCAAGCTGGTTCCTTCATTCACACCTCATGATTACAAACACGTTTCGTGAGAATGGTAGATACGGAATCACGATTTATTCTACATATTACATAGCTCGCCTCACGAGCATACACAACTGGCATTCAACACTCAAATACAATTCTTCACGCTCGCTACGTATAACTACGCCCTCTCTAAACTACACAACTGGCGAAGGTAAACACACAGGTCTTGTCGCTCTAACTGTCGGTCCCGGTCTGCTTGAATTCACAGGTCTAGTCCAGCAACTCGTCCTCCGTTCTCGTGCGGTCAGCCGCATGGCGTGCTGGGTCACTTGTCACGAGTCTAGTGGTCCAGTCCTCGTAAGCCTACAGCTGTACTACAGTTCAGTCTGTTTACGGGTAGTCCCCGTGATTACCGTACTCTGTCCTGTCTCGGGAGTTAATCCCGTTATGTCCTCGTCATGTCCTAGCTAAGACACGTGCGTGTCCTGTCTAGGTCTGGTCCTAAGACTGGTTTGGAGTACTATCTCCTTATACTGTCTTTCTCTATCTATTCTCTTGTAAAGGTCCTTATTATGTCCTGTCTCTGTCCTTTACTTTCCTCTGTCCTTGTCCTACTTCTATCTATCCCTATCCAGCTCCTTGACAAGAACAAACAACAACAATTCACCTAAACGAACATCCCTTGAAACAAGTGAAGAGTTTCAAGTACCTGGGAAGTATAATATCATCAAATGGCAGATCAGAAGACGAGATCGAACATAGGTGCAATAAGGCAAATCAACTCATTGGACAAATGGCACCAATACTAAAGAACAAACATGTATCAGTAACTACTAAGAAAGAACTTTACAACACAATATTCCTACCAACTCTATGCTACCAATGCCAAACCTGGACAATGACAGAAAAAGAGAAAAGAAAAATCACAACAACAGAAATGAGGTTCCTGAGAAGAATACTCAACGTATCAAGAAGAGATAAGATCAGAAATGAAGAAATCAGGACTAAAGTGGGGGTTAAAGCTGCTCTAGATTTTATTAGAAAGCAGCAAGTCAAATGGTTTGGCCATGCAAGTAGGTTATCAGTCAACAGCATGCCACAACAAGCAATGCTGTACAGACCAGATGGAAACAGAGGAAGAGGCCGACCACGTAAACGTTGGACGGAGGGAATAGCAGAGTCCATGGGAATGTCGATATATGAAGCCCATAATCGGGCACTCTCACGAAGTTTATACTTCACCTCGACACCGCAAGGTACAAGAGTAACATGATGAGATGAGATGAGATGAGATTACTGAGTACACCGTAAACGGTACTACCTGCTTTCAGTTAGGGGCGGAATATTGTGTGGCTTTCACCAAACTCGACAACCCACATTGTGCCAGCGGCTTCAGGCGGAGGAGCACAACTTGGGAAAGTACACGCCTTATCCTAGAGTGATTAACTGCAACCTAAAGACTAAATGCCATGGTAGGTCAGACCAGACCCTAAGTCTTGGTCGGCAAACTGGTCTAGGATGGAAACTCCAACTGGCGGACAGGTATAACATTGCTTTGCTGGTCCGGCAGCTTCTGCAGCTTGTTTTGTTCCAGACGTATGGGTGTAACCTTTCCTCTGGGGTAAACTAGGCATGTCGAAAGAGAGACCTTGCTGCATTGGTAACACATCGTCTCTAAATTATTGTCATATTGAATATGGAATATGTTTTAATAACATACAGCTTTTGCTTAAAATCCAACCAAGATCCATATGCGACCAAAACATATTCCATACTCAACCGGGAAATAACCCAGACTGGTATGCTAGTGTCTTATCTATATAGCACAACCAACTCTCCTGACGTGTAGTACAATTTATGTATGTCATTCAGGCTTACGTCATGTGTGACGTATTCTCACTATGTCGCACCGTCACTCATGTACCTTTGTGACGTCAGATCATATACTTATTATTAAACAATCAACATAATACAAGATTTCCCTTTGCCTTACCCCATTTTAGTTTACTAGCTGTTTTCCATTGCCTTCCCCATTTTAATTTAACTAAGATTTCTCCTTGCCTTCCACATTGTATGGATTACTATAGTCAGACAAAACAACAAACATACCTCTTTAGGCGATAATATAGATATATAATCCTCATAAATTAATCGCGCTTTCTCCTCTATGAGCTCTGGGTTATCCTCCTTTTTGAGGTCCTCGCACGCTAGATAGAAGAGCATGTTTTCTTCGCTGTATTCTGACCTCAGGAACTCGCGGAAGAGCTTCCGCCCACCTGGATGCATAGGGATAGAAAGAAATGCATCAAGCACATGGATATAACTGTAGTAAGTAGCAGATGTTATCAATCCATTTTCTTCTCGGCGTCTTCCTGCTCTGGTCGCAGATCTTCTTTGATGTAGGGCCCCAAAGGTAATTGACTCTGTGGCGAAGTGGTCAAGCCGTTTGACTCGGGCTCCGAAGGTTGTGGGTTCGATTCCGGGTCGCGTCGTTCGGTTCACGATTTAAATTTTTCGGAGACTCCTGTGGGTCATCGCTAGAGCTACGGAGTTCGTGCTTGGTGCGACGCTTTCCGCGCTGCGGAAAGAGACCTAACCCTTTTAAGGTAAGTGACGGTGTTGCATCCTAACAACATACCCAAAGCAATAACTATATAAAATAGTAAAATGATGCTTTTCTAAGATCTTTCAAATCAAACCCATTTAACTAATTAGCATCATTGTAGAAAATAACACTGTTCGTATTATTATTACACTCCGGACTATTTATTCATTGTTGTTTTTAATTTTGAGTTCGCTCGCTTCTTAACGCAATGCGTAGCCCATACCCGTGCTATTACTTGCACTGGGATTATTTTTTCATGTGGATTAACTTTCCGTATCACCAGTGTCTCTCGACATCAAGCAAACCCATTTCGTTTTCTGAGGTACTTGTAATTGACGTCCCCAAATCAATGACAAACAGTCAACATTGTAGGCCACCTGCCCAGCGTAGGGAAGCGTCCTGGGTGCAATGAGGATAAATCTGAACAGCACTGAACTCAACTGGACTGCTCCTTCTAAGGGCAGTACACCAACCACTGCACGAACAGTTTTCATTGCTCAGATAACACGGAAGTAGTAATGTGTTCAATAAACTTACCCAGACATTTCATCAGTTTCTCGAAATGTGTTCAATATCTTACCCGGACATTTCATCAGTTTCTCGAAATGTGTTCAGTAACTTACCCGGACATTTCATCAGTTTCTCGAAATGTGTTCAATAACTTACCCGAACATTTCATCAGTTTCTCGAAAGACTCGCCCCATAGTTTCAGTTCTTCTAATGTGGGTCTGGAGAAGACAGAAAGAATATGGTAAACGGGCATCATTCACATGTACACAGTAAGACGTGGTAAACGGGCACTATTCACGTGTACATATTCGTATCAACTGATTAAGTGTCACGGGATGATTAATGGCCTTAAGCGATTCCCCGGGTCTGGCATGGGCTTATATATCGCCAAAATGTTGTCACTGCGTTATAATATGTCTGCTACCATATTAACAACTTTGGGGGATTCAAATTAAAATGTTAAATCTTTTGTTTTTGTGTTTTTTGTGAATATACTCTGAAAAAGTAAAGAATAAATGTATCATTTTTCGATGTAGTCGCCACTGCGTTCAACAAAAAACCTCCAGCACCGATAAAGTGCTTGAGTTCCTGTAGAAAAATCTACTCTGAGGTCACTACTCGGTGTGCTATGACCCGGTCGTGAACAGTCTGTCACTGAAGTAACGCCGTTATGAAACTTCCTATTCCACTCATACACTTGCTGGACTGACAAACATGCATCACCATACTGAATATTGTTTCGGCGATTGATTTCTATAGGTTATCTTCACTGACAAAAAACGAACGCTGCTTCTCTCTGATGCATGTCGACAGTGGGGAGTCCATCTTTAAACTGTCATTATGACGTTACCTTGTTCATCTGCATCGTTTTTTTCACTGTGCTTAAACCTTTGACATCCTTAACAACAATACTGACAGGTTACAAGACAATGGCATGGTTATTGTGATTTCTATCACACTGTTAAGTTTTCATTTGAATCCCCCACGTACTTTGAATTCACTGAAATAATGCTCTCTCATATAGCAGGCCCTTCGCAGAACGTTGCCCTCATCGCGGCTCGTTGAAAAGCCTCTGGATATCTGGCCAGTTCTCCCGCCTCATACCCCCTCATGCCCAAGGTGTCTACAATGTCCTGTGTCCACCTTCGTGCTGGTAAAGTCTATCTCTTCTACCAGAAAGCAGGCCTTCCGTTCTTGTTCTTTCCAAGCCTCTGTGATGTTTGATATGGCCGAAATATTTTAGTTTCCCAGATATGACACTGTTCATGAGCAAGTTTTCTAAATGTTAAGATCTTTGAATAATGTTATATATACATTCACATACATATATTCATATGTACATTTGCACTCATATAAGTCAAAGAACACAAGTCACGATTAAAGAGTTCAATAGCTAACACTGGTATGGCCGGGAAATACATTTGTACGCTATTACATGTATCAATCAATGATGTGCCATGCCGGAAAGCGTGGGCGTTCATGACTCGCCATTTCACTCGATCACCAGTGTCGTGGATCAGCTCAGTGTTCCTGTCTCGTCCATGCCATGTGGCCAAGCCATCCAGGTATTTTCCTCTCGGTCTTCCACTTGGTCCGTTCCCTTCGATCTTGCCAGTTGCCACTAAGTTCTCCAATCCATTTCTTCTCATAACATGTTTAAAAAATTGTGACTGTCTACGTCTAATTTCTCTAATCAGTTTACGATGTTCATTTGTCTCCTGTAGTACTTGGTCATTGGATTTTCTGTCTGTCCATGGTATTCTTTGCATTTTCCTCAGAAACCACATTTCTGCAGCCATCAGATGCTTTTCAGCTTGACTGCTCATTGTCCAAGTTTCACATCCAAAAATGTATATGTATATGTATATGTACAGGTTAAGGGCCCTGTTTCGCGACTGGAGACTTATTGGGTATGTGGTGATACTGCTTTATTTGATATACCAATCAGCACTCAGTGGGTGACACATTTCGATGGCACAACGTCGTATTCAGGAATTCAAGAAACCGACACAGATGCCATCGAAGAACTAGAACCAGACATACTGAAAGAAGAAATTATAGAAGCCGTCAGATTAACCCAATTGAACACATCACAAGGACAAGATGAAATACCACATGAACTAATTAAAGCAACAAGAGAAGTAGGAACAGCTTGGCTACATAGACTATTCAATCATGTTTGGGTAGAACAACATACATCACGTGACTGGGGAAACTGCCATAATTATCCCAATTTGGAAAAACAAAGGTAGCAAAAGAGACTACACAATAAAGAGACATTTCACTGTTGAGTCATACTGTGAAAATATTTTGCAAAATTCTTGAGAAAAGATTACGAACTACTATAGAACCCCAGCTAAGCGAAACACAACTTGGATTTGGGAAAAATAAAGGATGCACAGATGCCATTTTTGCTCTTAGACAACTTATAGAAAAATCAATCAAATTCAATGAAACACTCTACTCAGCCTTCGTCGACCAAGGAAAGGCACTTGATAGAGTAGATAGAAACAAGATGTGGGAAATCCTTAAACAATATGGAGTGAGTACACATCTAACAAACCTATGTAGAAGCTTATACAGCAACAGTTAATGCATAGTGAGAGCAACTGGAGGACACTTATTACCTTTCGCCATAAGATCTGGAGTACGACAAGGTTTGTCCTGTTCCCTCTCTTGTTCATAACATATATAGACAACATATGTAAAGAAACCAGCCAAACAGAGACCGCAAAAATACCGCATGACGAGGACACGGAAGAAGAACCATCTGCAAATCTAACCATTAGAGAACTCCTGTTTAGTAGTTAGTTAGTTAGTCGCAGTTCCAACTTCACAGCAACGGGTCGTCCCCATTATGCTCCATTCTTGTGCCAGTGAATATCACACAAAACGCCCTCCACTGCCCAATGTGACTCCTGTTTGCTGACGACCAAGCACTAATAGCAAAATCAGAAGCTGAATTACAAGACCACATGGATAGTCTAAATGAAATGTGTAGGGAACATAACATGAAAATTAGCACAAGTAAAATAGAGGTAATGACTGTATCTAAAGAAGAAAAAAGCAGTAACGATTCACCTAAATGAACATCATTTGAAACAAGTAAAGAGTTTCAAGTACCTAGGAAGTATAATATCATCAAATAGCAAATCAGAAGACAAGATCGAAAATAGATGCAATAAGGCAAACCAGCTCATTGGACAAATGGCACCAATACTAAAGAACAAACATGTATCAGTAACTACTAAGAAAGCACTTTACAACACAATCTTCCTACAAATTCTATGTTACCAATGCCAAACCTGGACAATGACAGAAAAAGAGAAACAAAATAATCTCAACAACAGAAATGAGATTCCTGAGAAGAATACTCAATGTATCAAGAAGAGATAAGATCAGAAATGAAGAAACCAGGACTAAAGTGGGGGTTATAGTTGCACTAGATTTTATTAGAAGGCAGCTAAGTCAAATGATTTGGCCATGCAAGTTGGTTACCAACTAACAGTATACCACAATAAGCAATGATGTACAGACCAGAGGGAAGCAGAGGAAGCGGCCGACGTTGGACGGAGGGAATAAAGAGTCCATGTGAATATCATACAAGAAACCCATAAACGGAAACTCTCCCGCTTTTTATATTTCACCTCGACACCACAAGGTACAAGAGGAATATGATGAGATGAGATGAGATGAGAACCGCGTGTTCTCATTGGTTAAAGCAGGCAATTTCTCTGTTTTCTCACTAAGTTGCTTTATTGTCCTTAATTCTCATGCATGTATCAGAATCGGTTCTATGTAACTGTGACATTTTTTTTTTATATCACTACCATTGACACAGATGTTTTGCATGAGATATTTGTCATCTTAAGAAACGTTGCTTTGGATTTAGCTATGCTGTATTACTGCTCTGTAAAAACCTTTCTATAATTTAGAACCTTTAATTAATTTTAAAATGTATTTACATCCATAATATTATTTATTAAAAAGAATATCTGCTGGCTTATCTCATGTGATAATGTGATTTGTCATATTGATTATTAGAGCTTGTGATTTATTCAGTCTAAGCGTCTCTCTCTCTCTCTCTCTCTCTCTCTCTCTCTCTCTCTCTCTCTCTCTCTCTCTCTCTCTCTCTCTCTCTCTCTCTCTCTCTCTCTCTCTATCTCTCTCAAATATTTTTCACATTCACAGATTTCATTCCTTTATTTGTTAGAAAATCCATGACATATTTCGTGAATCATCCATAGATTTAATCCATGTTTAATTTGTTAATGTACGAACACACTCACACACATACACTCTGCCTGCCTGCCTGCCTGCCTGCCTGCCTGCCTGCCTGCCTGCCTGCCTGTCTGTCTGTCTGTCTGTCTGTCTGTCTGTCTGTCTGTCTGTCTGTCTGTCTGTCTGTCTGTCTGTCTGTCTAAAGTGGGGGTAATAGCAGCGCTGGATTTCGTTAGAAACTAGCAAGTTAACAGGTTGGACCACGTACCTAGGCTACCAACTGACAGGATACCGCAACAAGCAATGATGTACAGACCAAACGGAAACAGAATAAGAGGTCCGACCTTGTAAACGATAGACAGAAGGAATAACAGTCCATGGGAATCTCGACATATGAAGCAAATAAATAGTTATTAACGTGTTGGTATGGGAGCCGGTCGTTCAGAAAGCAATGGCAAACTAGTGAAAGTAAACTTGCCAAGACACCAACAGCAGTAAAATGCGCTGTTGACAGCGATGTCCTGTAAATAGGATATGCAATAAAAAAAACATAAGATCTAGATGTAACATATTTCTTAAGTACGTTGTCGCCTGATCAAGTTTTGCACTCGTCAAATCATAAGACAAGAAATAATTTAAGTAATGGAATCCATACACAAACAAATAACAATTACCCTATTTTATTATACAAGTATAGATGACACATAAATGGATAGAGAATGATAACTTATAATTTACTTCGTTCTTTATTGTGTTTATTTGTTGATCAATATGTAATTCGCTTTGAATATGTCCTTGGAGAAAATTTTTGTTCATTCTTGTGGCTGTCAGTGGCCTATAACTGTGTATATTATGACTCCTATCAACGGGAACATAATGCTTATTTATTTGTAAATATATTCCCGGGAGGAACATTTTAATGTTGTCATGTTATTTATATCTGACACGATTCTGCAGGGATATTTAATTCGCTTGTTGTTTAGTATATGTCTGGTTTCTGTAATGATGACCGGCGCTGTAGTTTAGTAGTGGATAGCGAGTTGATTTGAGCTGAGTTGAGTTGAGATGAGTTGAGTTGAGTTGAGTTGAGTTGAGTTGAGCTGAGTTGAGATGAGCAGAGTTGAGATGAAATGAGCTGAGATGATTTGAGATGAGTTGAGTTGGGCTGAGTTGAGTTGAGATGAGATGAGTTGAGTTGAGTCAAGAACAGACATCACAGCACTCGAAGCATTCCCCCCACATGCTCCGTCCTCATCTTCAACAGCCAACGAAGAGTCCCAATAGAAATGGTACCCGTTGTAGTCTGATTAAGTGTTCGTCTGGCCTTTCCTCAGAGCGCTGGGTGTTAGCCAGGTCCTTTTGGTCACTTCCTGCAGCACCATTCCCTCCAGGCAAGGATGGTGCATGTGCTCTTCTATACTCTATAAACGATCCCAAAGGAATCCAACTACATCTGCCTTATCTTGCACCAATACCCCACCTACCGGTGCAGATCAGGCCAGTTTGTCCACCTGTTCGTTCTCAGCATGTCCTGTGGAAAATATCAAATGTTCCCTATCGTTTATTTTTTGATGTGCTGTTATTATTATTATTATTATTATTATTATTATTATTGTTCTGGTTGTAGCATGAATCCTTGTCTTTCGTTAATCACTCTTTACGACAAGAAGAATACTGGGCAATGGTGATTGACTTAGTTGCCACTGGTTAGGCAAGTAGTGGACACACTGTTATCAAGCGCCAATGCAGAGTTGGGTGCTGAAAGTCTACAATCTTCGTGGAGATTTGTTGAGTCTCTCTTGCAGTCTCTAATCATCCCGTGCTTGTGATCCTATGTATCCTTGGTCACAGTCATCCTTGAAGAAGTGACGGAAATAGCTGAATCCGAGTACCAATTTTCTTCTAGTAGGATGTAACCGATTATCTGCTCCGCTTAACGTGCAGGGATCACGTGCGATTTCGGAAAATAGGCACCTTAAGAGACTGCGATTGCATGTAACTGGCAAAATCCTTAGTATCCTCGTATAAAGTGAATAGTATGTTACAGCTGTTACTGTTTGTTTGCTTTACTTGGTGGCCATCTGTAAGAAAAGAATGCATTCAACATCCCACAACTTGATTATTTTTGGCAGAGTCACATAGTCAGAATTAGTTACAATGCTACATGACCTTCAAATGGTGGTACTCAAACTTAATCACTCAATCACAGATTAATCCTCTGAATGACTGCATTGTTGGCGAGAGCATAGAGATGGAAGGATGAAGGCAAAGCAGATGGCTCTAAAAAGTCGTGAAAGTTAGTGGGGAGAGTTGGTACATATTCAGAAACACTGAACTTTAAATGATAAGTCGAATGTTATAAGGTTTAGGCCAGTGAGCACTGACTCGGACATGCATTTTCAGGGTGAATGTTCTTTCTTATCGACTCGGTTCCGATGTGCCATATCCAGGGAAACTATGGTGCAGCGCTCCTCTTACCCCCTCCATGCTTTAAACCAATGGAATGTGCAAGACCAGTACCGGAACTTCTCGCCTGCTAGAGGCATATTAGGATGCAACCCGGCCATAATTATGCACAGCACATAAAGACTGTCTGAGATCAGGCCTTGATCGGTAACGATTGATCTCACAGGTGTATTCAATTTACTGGCTAATACTTATAGGGAAAATGGCCCTATCAAGCTCAATATGCCGGTTGAAAGGCACAGGTATTCCGGTTGAAAGACACAGATATTCAAAATAATATATTCAGTTTATGAATGTAAACACAGAAGCCGCAAACAATAGGTTGTACGATTCTTTGCCTGGCATATTTCGCTGCATCTCATCAAGTGAGTACCGAAGAGTTATTTATCATATGAAGTCAACAACTGTAATTTCAGCTGAAATACTTACAACACAAAGTCACTGCTACTGTTCGAAGCTGAAGTATTTGTTATTCTTGCGATAATCGCAGATATATGTATTTAGTTATAATTATATAAGGTAAGCTTCATTGTCTTCACTTGCAAGAACACTGACAATCGCAGATACGCTTTACTGACATCAGCTGTAAGAACACTGGTTGCGGCAGATAAGCTCAAATGACATCAGTTGTAATAACATTGACAATGACAGATACGCTTGACTGACTTTTAGTTATAAGAACATTGACAATGACAGATACGCTTGACTGACTTTCAGTTGTAAGAACATTGACAATGACAGATAAGTTCGAATGACTGTCAGTTATAAGATAATTGACACCGTTAGATAAACTAGACTGACTTTTACTTGACCGACTTTTAGCTGAAGACTGCCAACTTTATTGACAACGACAGATGCACTTGCCCGATTTCATTTGTAAGAACATTGAGAAAGGCAGATACGTTTGACTGACTTCAGATATAAGAACACTAACATGACAGATACGCTTGACTGACTTCAGATATAAGAACATGGACGTGACAGATATGCTTGACTGACTTCAGATATAAAAACATGGACGTGACAGATACGCTTGCTTGACTTCAGATATAAGAACATGGACGTGACAGATACGCTTGCGGGACATCAGATATAAGAACATGGACGTGACAGATACGCTTGATTGACTTCAGATATAAGAACATGGACGTGACAGATACGCTTGACTGACTTCAGATATAAGAACACTAACGTGACAGATACGCTTGACTGACTTCAGATATAAGAACATGGACGTGACAGATACGCTTGCTTGACTTCAGATATAAGAATATGGACGTGACAGATACGCTTGCCTGACTTCAGATATAAGAACATTGACGTGACAGATACGCTTGACTGACTTCAGATATAAGAACATGGACGTGACAGATACGCCTGACTGACTTCAGATATAAGACCATGGACGTGACAGATACGCCTGACTGACTTCAGATATAAGAACATGGACGTGACAGATACGCTTGCCTGATTTCAGATATAAGAACATGGACGTGACAGATACGCTTGACTGACTTACGGTTCTTCCTTCTCTGAGACGGAGCTGAGCTTGCTGTCCCGTGCCTTGTCGGAGCCGCCATTGCTGCTCTTGACTGCCAGGCTGCGGGAGACACAGAAGACACATCATGTACTGAGCTACTCAACACACACTGGACAAGGCCACATCACAGCCATTTAATCGGCTCATTTATGCACTGAGCTGCTCAACACACACTGGACAAGGCCACATCACAGCCATTTAATCGGCTCATTTATGCACTGAGCTGCTCAACACACACTGGACAAGGCCACATCACAGCCATTTAATCGGCTCATTTATGCACTGAGCTACTCAACACACACTGGACAAGGCCACATCACAGCCATTTAATCGGCTCATTTATGCACTGAGCTGCTCAACGCATACTGGAAAAGGCCATAACACAGTCGTTTAATATGCTCATTTGTGCACTGAGCTGCTCAACACACACTGGACAAAGCTTCAACACAGCCATTTAATGGGCTCATTTCTGCACTGAACTGCTCAACACACACTGGACAAGGCCACAACACAGTCGATTAATGGGCTCATTTGTGCACTGAGCTGCTTAATGCTAGCCAAGGCCACAACATAGTCATTTTATGGGGTTATTTGTGTACTGAACTGCTCAACATACACTGGACAAGGCCACAACACAGTCATTTAATGGACTCATTCGTGTATATGGGAGCAGTAGCTTGGGAACAGTAAGCGCGTTTCACATTTACCCGACATACTCGAATGGTTCGAAATCAGACTATTTGGAACACACCGCTTTGAGTTGACTTCAGTGATATGAGCGTCGGTCGTTCAAAAAGCAATGGCAAACTTATAAACATAAGTATTTGCGTAGTAAATCATCCACATCAAACAAACTGATATGGTTGATTGCGTTGTCCTGTAGAGGACATGCAGATGTCTTCTAACAATTTCATGTAAACTGACTCTTTATACGTTGAACAAAGCATGCGAGAAAACGTGCAGTTTATGGACTCAATAACGAAACATGATTCGTTAAAAGCCCATTCATCCATGAAAAATGATTCCTTGTATGTCGAAAAATGAATATGATAACATGTGCAATTTCCCGGAGTGATTCGTGCAAAGTAACCTGATATGCCTGAAACATTAATGAGTAAAAAAAAGTTATTTTCACGGAGAGTAACTCGCTATACTTTGAACAATGACTACGATAAAATACGAAAATTCAAACTCGTTGTTTGTGAAGTAACTTGTTGTACACTGAATAATGAATGTGAAGTGCCTGTAAACTTTTGGCTCATTCATTAATGTAATTCATTATTTATTGAACAATGAATGTGACAAAAAGAGGTGAACACTGAATGTGACAAAAGGGGTAGACCATTGAATGTGACAAAAAGTGTTAAACAAAGAATGTACCAAAAGGAGATTAACAATGAAAGCGATGTGCGAGTAATTTCTTAACCCATTCATACAAACTAATTCGTTGTAAGTTTAACAACGAATGTGAGAAAAGACGTAATATTATATTCAAGGAGAGTGCATTTTGTTATACACTGAGCAATGAATGTGACAAAACACGAAATTTCGTTACTTAATCTGTGCCAAATAATACATCAAACATAAATTAACGACACCCAATGACTGCTCTATTTGGTGCGTATAGTAAAATGTATGTTCTGGTCAGTCTTCATACAGATCGCCACAATTTTCCACCTTAAAGAATAATACAACTGATCAGGATTAGATCAGAATGCTGTCCATAGCCTTTCTGGTCCACCATCAACTCCCATGCCTTTGCCATGTTAAGGATCGACCACAAGTCTGCTGGGTAGTGTAGATTTTAACTCCTGCTCTCTGGCAGGATTTGAGGAAGTTAACTCGTTCGGCTCTAGCTTATGATTCCTTGTTCACCTGGAGTCTCGCTACATCCTCTATGGCAACATTTCCAGTACCGCTTGTTTGTAGCGCTATGTGAACCGGTGTATATTGTTAACAACAAGCTGCCATAAAGATTGATAACGAAGTAGGTCTATTAAGAGAGGTGTGCGACAAGGATGTGTAATGTCTCCATATCTTGTTTCCCTATATGGTGAAGATTTTCTTTTTTAGAAATGTTGAAGATTTGAGAGCAATCGCCATTGGGGAATTAACATCAATAACATTAGATATGCAGGTGATACAGTATTGATTGCAGACAACGAACAGGATTTGCAACATTTTGTAGATGTGGTTATTGTACACAGTAAATAACTAGGGTTTGAATTAAATTGAAAGACGACACAGATTATGGTCGATCTCTAAGAAGAATGCAATAACACAATGTAAAGCACTAGTAAATCAGAATGTTCTCAAACAAATGAATTGGTACAAATATCTGGAAGCAATCATAACATCTAATGAGAGATGCCTTGAAGAGATTAGAACAAGAATTGCTATGACAAAAGTAGTCTTTTGCGAGATAGAAAACATACTGACCAATAACAAAATGTCAATTGTAACGAGAAAAAGAGTGTTGAAGTGCATCTAGCAATACTGAGTGCAGTAAGAATACAAGAAAGTATTTCAGATATACTCGCAGTCAATACAAGAGTGAGACAGGAATGCGTTAACACTTTTTTTTTTTCGCATATCCTTTACAAGACATTGCCGTCAGCTGATTGTTGATTTCTTGGCAAGATTACGCTCAGTAGTTTGCCATTGCTTTCTGAGCGACCGGCTCACATACCCCGTAAGTTACCGATACGGAGAGAACCGCTACCAATTCTCGCGCACGTCACGTTACTCACGAGAGTATACGGGATTACAGAGAAAGTCGTGTAACCCCTAGATCAGGGAGACTGGCAGTTAACACCTACATAGACACAATATCAAAAGAAGTTAGCCTTGACAGAACCGACTCAGAAAATGTCGATCCTTTACTTCAGATGAAACAACAGATGCAACCACAATAAATAAACTTTTATTTGTAGACGTTCAGTTCCTGTTAGCGACGAGGGCAGACTACAAAATAATATAATAAGCTGATATCAACATGCAGTAGATACAATATGAATATAAATACACCCAAAACCAAAGTAATGCAGGTTAGCATATCTTCTTGTCCACTAAAGTACATATAAATAGGACACATCTGAAGCAAGTTAAAGAATTTAAATACCTAGGAAGGATGGTCACACAGGTTGGTAGAACAGACGGAGAAATCTAAATCAACTGTCAAAAAACAAGTGGGCTTATATATCAAATGGCAAGGGAGAACTGAGTGGCCTCGAGGTATGGTGTCCGCTTCGAGTGCTGCAGGTCCCGGGTTTAAGCCCCGGTGAGGGTCGGGATATTTTCACGTGGACTTCTAGTTACAAAATTCCCTTGGTCTCTGGGTAGTGAGATCGGACGCCCGTGTGTATTGTTGCGCACGTAAAAAAAAATCCCATGGCAGTCGGAAATAAAACAAAAAAGAGTAGCCTAATGGCGCTGCCCGGGCAAAATTTCGAGTTAACAATTTATCCAAAGTATTTCAGGATCCTCGCCGGTGCTATGGAGTTCGTGCACTGAGCTGAGTTTCTCCAAACTCAGGTTTGAGTTAGGAGGAAAATCGGAGCACTTATGGGTTACGCCAGTGTGCCGTGATGTTGATCCGACGACTAAACTAAACTAAACTAAACTAAACTAAACTAAACTAACCTAAACTAATGTAAACTAAACTAAACTAGGTATATCAAATGGCAACAAAACAGAAACATTCTAACATCCCTATGTCTGCAAAACGACAGATAATAAATGTCATATTAATACCAACCCTACGATCACTAAGCCAGACGGCGAACCTTCGCTCGACCTCGGTCATAACAATATCAGCGTACCTCCCTATCAACTATGTTGACACGCCCTATGTGAAATGAGATATATTAGTTGCATATCCTTTACAGGACGTCGCAGTCAGCATTAGCATTGTTTGCTGTTGTGATCTCTAGGCAAGTGTACGTTCAGTAGTTTTCCATTGCTTTCTGAACGACCGGCATCCATACCATTTCGTAAAAATCCAACGCAAGGCGGTTTGCTTCCAAATCAACCGCAGCTGTTTTTCGAACACGGGTATACGGGATTACAAGATGTGTCCGTAATGCCTTCACCACGGAGCTGGCGATATGGGTTATACTGCGTGGAAATGTAATTATCAACGCTGGCAGTTAGTTGACTGGATGCATTGTCCATTCTAAAAGTCAGGACGAGTAGAAGCGATAATTTGCTGACACGATTTATCAACGCTGACAGTTAGTTGACTGGATGCCTATTCTAAAAGTCAGGATGAGTAGAAGCGATAATTTGCTGACACGATTTATCAACGCTGGCAGTTAGTTGACTGGATACCTATTCTAAAAGTCAGGACGAGTAGAAGCGATAATTTGCTGACACGATTTATCAACGCTGGCAGTTAGTTGACTGGATACCTATTCTAAAAGTCAGGACGAGTAGAAGCGATAATTTGCTGATACGATTTTTCAACGCTGGCAGTTAGTTGACTGGATACCTATTCTAAAAGTCAGGACGAGTAGAAGCGATAATTTGCCGACACGATTTATCAACGCTGGCAGTTAGTTGACTGGATACCTATTCTAAAAGTCAGGACGAGTAGAAGCGATAATTTGTTGACACGATTCATCAACGATAGATGGGTGTCAGCGTGGCTGAATGGATAAAAGCGCTCGTATTTAAACTTCCCGTGTACTGATGCCGAGATAGTTTGTTCAACCCCTACACGGTGTCACGAGTTAAATAAACTTGTCAGTCGATCGATGACAACCAGGCCCGACCTTAGTTTGCAAACACAATTGACCCTTTGATGTGGAACTAACTGGGGAAAATACGTTGTTATATCTGTCTGCACCTGGTCGACATTTGTGTATGAGATCTAAGTGAGTCACGTCGAGTTGTCTACACACGGTCGACAGTTGGTTGACAGGTTGTTATTTGAGAGACGTGTACTGGCGACATCTGTCTACGAAGCGGGAGTTGGCAGTTTCAAGTGATAGACAGAATGCCTGCTAGAGGTCGGAAGGATTCTGTAATGGGGGAAAGGTCTCCGGCTCTCAAACAGCCAGGATATTTGTTGGATGAGACAAAGAACTCCCCAGATGAAAAGCAAACTTGACAGCTAATTGACTCTGGTTAGTCTGGAAACAGGAGGACAAAACCAGATTCTGGACTGATTGGCGTCTGGACTTTCTGGTGACTCACTCAAGCACCCATATAAAACACAGTGCGGTAAACAGGTGGAGGGAGTCGAGAAAAACACTCTGAAGTGTTAGGATTGGGGATTATTCCGAGTTGTGTTATATGAGAGGGACTAGACTGTCTTAGTAGTGATAGTTATCCGCGGACATAGATCCAATCGGATTGCCTAGTTTCTCGAGTAACAACTGGAATAGACATATGGTAGGCAATTAATTATATCTAACTTAAGAGTATGATTAGGAATATAGTACAGTACTGTGCAGTGATATAATGTATTATGATTAGTGATAGAATGTTCTATAGTGCGGTGCTAGAAAGTATCATAGGAGCGTCGGCACTAGTATCCTATTGTGTGGCTTCAACTAGCTTATGTGATATATCCTTTTACTCAGGAAGTTGAGGACAATGTAGTGGAATAATAATTATAAAGATTAAGGATGGTTGAGAGGGAGAAGAGGTATGTGTAATGGTAGGATCTTCCAGTAGGGCATCTGCTGGGTTTCTACCCGTTCCTTTATTCTTTCCTGGTGTTGCCATGTCTCATATCATATGATTGAGTTATTTGGCCGTATGACAGAGATCGGATCTCTGTTATAGATCTGAGTGCTGTTATTGGCCTACACTTACCTAAGTCTGGCCAGGACGGAGTTGCCCTCACCATAGTATTCTCTATTCTACAGGTTCAATTTCCAGGTCCACGTATGTGTGCTTTGATTTTCAGCGACATTTATTGGGTGCTCGTAAACGGGATCTTTTGTACAACTTGATCTTTAGACAACGGGATCTTTTAACACGGGATCTTTAGTTAGAGGATGGAGATATCCTATTAGTGAGAATCCAGCTAGAGTGAATGTGGATAGGTGTTAGGACTTATCTTACCTGTTCACACTTCACACGTCTGCATAGGTCTGTGGTCCTGATTCTACTCTTGTCACTGAGTGATTGTGTTGTGTTGTGTGGTGTGTTATATACATATAGATCTATTGTATTTGGTCATTATCTATATAGTTGTTTAGAGATAATCTATACTCTATCTGTTGAGTTACCTCTCTGTAAAATGGCCACTCCTAGATTAACTGGGGCAGAACTTAGAGCAAAGGTGGAAGACATGGGATTGTCGGGTTCTGCACTAACAGATTTTATACAGGAGGTGGAGAGGGAGTATCGTCAAGCAGAAAGGGAAGATCGGAAGGTCGAGTTGGAATTGAGAAGGATGGAGGCAGAGCAAGCAGCTAAGAAATTGGAAGCAGAACAAGCTGCTAGGCAACTTGAGGCTGAGCAAGCCATGAGAAGGCTGGAAATAGAAGCTAAAAAACTGGAAGCAGAGCAAGCTGCTAAGTTACTTGAGGTTGAGCAGGCTGCTAAGAGATTGGAAGCGGAGCAAGAGGCTCAGAAAAGGGAGCATGAGTACCGGATGCGGGAACTCGAGCTTAAGAGGCAATCTAGTGGGGAAACTGAGGGAGCAGTGGGAGGTTCCTCTCTCCCTGGCTCAACACCAGTAATTGGACATAGCTACCATGCTATGAAGTTCCCTCTAGCGATCTACGAGGAGGACAAAGAGAAGATTGACCAGTACCTTCAACGCTTCGAGGCTATGTCAGTTGCTATGGGTCTGGAGCGTGACAAATGGAATCTCAAGCTATCCCAGGTATTGCGCGGGACCGGTTACGAGGTTTATTCTCGCCTGCCACCAGGACATGAGAACAATTATGACGAGTTGAAGACGGCTTTGCTGAAACGATTTGAAGTTACGTCACATACCTACCGGAAAAAATTTTGAGGAGCGAAACGAGAACCGGGGGAGTTGTTCACCGCCTATAGTCTGCGTCTGAAAGCATATCTCCATAAGTGGATGGATTTGGCTGGGTTCGCGCATGACTATGAGAGTCTGGAAGAGCTCACGGTAGTCGACCAGATGCGGAAGCAAATGTCGAAACCTCTCAGGTCATTCTTGGGAGAACAAGGGGCGGAACAAATCGACATGGTGACGAAATTGGCAAAACGGTTCGTCGAGGTCCATGGGGAGGCAGCAGAAAACATTTCTACAAACACCAAAAGTCAGGAAAAACATAACCTGAAGGAAGCAAAAAGTACAGGAACTAAGAAGGTGGAACCATATGTCAAAACTTCAGAGGAGAGTTCGGAGAAGACGACAGGGGAATGCAAGAAAACTTCGAGCTCTACACAAAAACGACCATGGTCGGAGAAGTGGTGTTCGATTTGTAAGTCACCCTCTCACAATACGAAGGGAATGCAAATCGAAGGCTAAGAACCCTCACTTCGCCGCATGTCAAGTGACTTCAACGCAGGGGGACACTGACAATGCCAAGGTCGACAAGGATGCTCACCACCAGGAGAGCTCACTCAAGTCCGGCACAAGAAAATCTAGGACAGGGAAATGGTGCAAACACTGCAGGTCGAATACACACAATGCTATTGACTGCAGGGGAAAGTCAGGAGACACTCAATTCGTCGTGTGCCCCGGAAAACCTAAGGTGGAGCCCACCGAACAGGTCGAGGCCGAAGGAGAGACTCCAGACCAGGAAAAACCACCTGTAGTGGAATTGGTAGAAGTTAACGGTCGTCAAGTGGAGTGTTTATACGACACAGGACTGGACGGGGAGGCCGTGATTCTTGCGGATCTGGTACATCCAGAACAATTCACAGGTGAAACCATGGAGATACAGCCTGCATATAAGAGTGCTGTAGCCATGAAATTGCCCATTGCCAGAGTGGAGATTCGGTCAAGATATGTCACCGGCACCATCAAGGCCGCGGTGTTGACCGATCCCCATTTTCCCGTAATCCTCGGTTGCCGGTATGTCTTTCTGGGAATGCCCAGGGAGCCAATCCATATGGGAGCAATACAGACTCGCTCTCAGACGAGAACGGATGAGGCAGAAGCAAATGTGACTAACCCACTGCCAGGGGAGTTGCGAACTGCCCAGAGTGAGGATGCTACGTTACGTCCTTGCTACAAAAAGCTGCAGAAAAGTGCTGATCCACCCAAACGGGGGCAGTACTATATGAAGAATAGGATACTCTACAGGAGAGCCGGAAGGGGAGACAACCTACATGGTCAGTTGGTGGTCCCAAAGGCCCACCGTTCCCAGATTCTTCATATGGGGCATACCATCTCATTCAGTGGGCATATGGGTATTGCCGCCACGATGCAGCGAATTTCCTGCCATTACTATTGGCCGGGAATGACAGGTGATGTGCGTCGGTATGTGAAGTCATGCCCTGAGTGCCAGAGGGTGGCACCGAAACACTGGACAGCGCCGGTGGTCTTGGGTGAAATGCCCATCATGAACTCTCCTTTCGAGAGGGTAGCCATCGATATTGTGGGTCCACTTCCTAGGACTAGGAAGAGGAACATGTACATACTCACCATGGTGGATTGCTGTACAATGTGGGGTGAAGCCATACCGTTGACCACGATTGACTCGAAACGAGTGGCGGACGCACTGATGGAGGCCTTTACTAAGATTAGGCTTTCCTGATCAAATACTGACGGACAATGGGTCCCAGTTTTGTGGAAAACTTATGGAGGAGGTATTTAGGGTATTCCACTCTAACCATATCCATACCAGCCCTTACCACCCTCAAGCCAATGGACAAGTAGAGCGTTTCAACGGCACGTTGATGACAATGCTCAGGAAACTAGCGCAGGAAAAACCTGATAGGTGGGATGAATATATCCCAGCAGCACTCTTTGCCTATCGGGAAGTTCCTCATGGCTCAACAGGACTACCACCCTGCTACGTTGCTGTTTGGTCGTCCAATCAAAGGGACCGTTGGAAGCCATGTTGAGGAGTTGGACTGAAGAGGGGACGTCAGAAGAAGTGATCTCTTCTTACAAATATGTGGAGGAACTGAAAGAAAAACTTCACAAGGGATGGACTCTGGCAAATCAAAACTTGAAAAAGGCCAGAAAAAGACATGCGGCTTACTACAACCGTAGGTCTAAAGACAGATCTCTAGAGGTGGGAGACAAAGTATTGTTGCTACTCCCAACGGGAAACAACAAACTGGAGATAGGTTGGCAAGGACCATTTCCCGTGGAAAGGGTGATATCCAGAACCAACTATCAGATTCAGGATCCGGGGAAAGTCGAAGATTTTCCATATCAATCTCTTGCGGAAATACGAAGAGAGACCAGGAGAAAAAGCAGCTCACCTCATGGCAATGGCAGTTGCAGTGGAGATAGAAGTTGGAACCAACGAGGGCAGGGAATATCCCCTGGTACACCAGGAAACCTACAAGGATGTACAGGTGAACCCTGATCTGACTTCCCAGGAGAGGGAAAAGATAACCCAGGTTCTCGAGTCTCATAAGGAGATACTGACTGATAAACCAGGACGAACGAGGTTGGTGGAGTTCGAGATGACTTTGACCACTCAGGAGCCTGTTCGCCAAAAGGTTTACCCAGTGCCATTCTCTAAAGAAAAGGCCCTGGAGGAGGAAATACAGAAACTGTTGGAGGATGACGTGATTGCACCTTCCACATCCCCATACAATGCGGGGGTAGTTTTGTTACGAAAACCAAGTGGAGAACACCGGTTGTGTATAGACTACCGACTTCTGAACAGTCATACACAATTTCAGGTGGAACCTTTGCCGAATCCAACTCAGCTATTCGCGAGGCTCCATAAAGCAAGGTATTTCTCAAAGGTGGATCTGAGTCGCGGGTATTATCAGATTCCGGTCAAACCAGAGGTTCGACCCCTATTGGCCTTCAGTACCCCCAGTGGACATTATGAATTCAAGGTCATGCCCTTTGGACTCAGCAATGCACCTAGTGTGTTTACTCGCATGATGAGGACTTTACTTGATCCTTTAAAGGATCCGTCCATCATCTCATTCAGGGATGATATTCTGATTTCCAGTGACAGTTTGGATGACCATTTACAATCCTTGGAAAGTGTTTTCAATAGGCTCAAGGAAGCAGGGCTTACAGCTTGCCCAACCAAGTGCATGATCGGTTACCAGACTCTGGAATTTCTAGGTCACACCATCACTCCAGGACACATTGTCCCAGAGGAAAAGAACCTAGAGAAAATCAGAAGTGCTCCAAGGCCAAAAACGAAGAAGGATGTGCGATCTTTTCTCTCGTTGTGTGGGTTCTACCACAAATTTATCCCACATTTCACTGAACTGGGAGCTCCATTAACAGAAACCTTGAAAAAGGGATTCCCATACCAAATAGTTTGGACACCAGAATGTGAGAGTGCCTACAGTCAGTTGAAGGAG
This sequence comes from Cepaea nemoralis, assembly GCA_014155875.1. Classification (NCBI taxonomy): domain Eukaryota; kingdom Metazoa; phylum Mollusca; class Gastropoda; order Stylommatophora; family Helicidae; genus Cepaea; species Cepaea nemoralis. Next base: position 173,873 of record JACEFZ010000331.1, on the reverse strand, counting down.
GCCTTGGTCAGCAAACCTGTGTTACAGCTCCCGGACCTTTCCAAACCATTTGTGTTGAGAACGGATGCAAGTGGGATTGGGATTGGGGCAGCTTTGTTACAGGAAGGAAAAGACGATGCTTCAGTTTTGAAACCAGTGGCATACGCAAGCAAGAAACTTCTCCCGGCTGAGAGGAATTATTCGACCGTTGAGAGAGAGTGTTTGGCTCTCGTATGGGCCGTACAAAAATTCCAGCCTTATTTGTATGGAGTTCAGTTTCGAGTTCAGTCGGATCATCAACCTTTGATATTCCTGGCCACTTCTCAGAAGCTCAACGCCCGTTTGATGCGGTGGTCGTTGCTACTTCAGCCATACCACTTTACAGTGGAGTATATACCTGGGAGGGAAAATGTTGGAGCTGATTTCCTGTCTAGACATCCAGCTCCTGAAGAAGAGGAATAGGTCATCTGGATCGAACCTCCAAGAAGAAAGAGTTGTTGCGGACTACTCTCTTAGGAGGGGGCCTATGTCACGAGTTAAATAAACTTGTCAGTTCGATCGATGACAACCAGGCCCGACATTAGTTTGCAAACACAATTGACCCTTTGATGTGGAACTAACTGGGGAAAATACGTTGTTATAACTGTCTGCACCTGGTCGACATTTGTGTATGAGATCTAAGTGAGTCACGTCGAGTTGTCTACACACGGTCGACAGTTTGTTGACAGGTTGTTGTTCGAGAGACGTGTACTGGCGACATCTGTCTACGAAGCGGGAGTTGGCCGTTGAAAGTGATAGACAGAATGTCCTGCTAGAGGTCGGAAGGATTCTGTAGATGTGAGGGAAAGGTCTCTGGCTCTACAGACAGCCAGGATATTTGTTGGATGAGACAAAGAACTCCCCAGATGAAAAGGAAACTTGACAGCTAATTGACTCTGGTTAGTCTGGAAACAGGAGGACAAAGCCAGATTCTGGACTGATTGGCGTCTGGACTTTCTGGTGACTCACTCAAGCACCCATATAAAACCCAGTGCGGTAAACAGGTGGAGGGAGTTCGAGAATAACATTCTGAAGTGTTAGGATTGGGGCATTATTCCGAGTTGTGTTATATGAGAGGGACTAGACTGTCTAAGTAGTGATAGTTATCCGCGGACATAGATCCAATCTGGATTGCCTAGTTTCTCGAGTAACAACTAGAATAGGGCATATGGTAGGCTAATTAATAATATCTGACTTAAGAGTATGATTAGGAATATAGTACAGTACTGTGCGGTGATATAATGTATTATAGGTGCAGTGATATAATGTATTATGATTAGTGATAGAATGTTCTATAAGTGCGGTGCTAGAAAGTATCATAGGAGCGTCGGCACTAGTATTCTATTGTGTGGCTTCAACTAGCTTGTGTGATATATCATTTTACTCAGGGAGTTGAGGACAATGTAGGGGAATAATAATTAGAGAGATTAAGGATGGTTGAGAGGGAGGAGAGGAATGTGAAATGGTAGGATCTTCCAGTAGGGCATCTGCTGGGTTTCTACCCGTTCCTTTATTCTTTCCTGGTGTTGCCATGTCTCAGATCATATGATTGAGTTATTTGGCCGTATGACAGAGATCGGATCTCTGTTATAGATCTGAGTGCTGTTATTGGCCTACACTTACCTAATTCTGGCCAGGACGGAGTTGCCCTCACCATAGTATTCTCTATTCTACAGGTTCACTTTCCAGGTCCACGTATGTGTGCTGTGATTTTCAGCGGTGGGACTAACACAAATTTAGAAGATGATCGCTCAGAATCTGAAGACAGAGGTTGCTGAGAGGCCGCTACATAGGGCTTATACCCAAGTTGGTTTGCGGGAACCTGGCTTCTGCTGAGCAGAACATGTTGATGAGATTGAGGTTTAGCCAAGTGATAGATGTATCAATGAACAGTCAGAACATTGCATAATTTATACTGTATACCCAGAACAGTTAGATTGTGGTGTTAATATGAGGAATCTTTAGAACCAGTGACTCTAGATCCATTAAGATTTCTCCAATAACAGTGACAATAGGATTAGAATTTCCTGATTAACAATCCGTTAAATAACCGAGGAAGTTCATAGTGTGAATCAGACTCTCATTAGACAGTGTTTGTCAGGGGTGTCCAAGCATCCTAGTGGTTCCAGAGACAACGGAGGAAGTCTTCACGTGACCGGAGGAGCATCACCTGGGTGAGGCTACTTGTAGGGGATACATGGTGCTGGTGTGTCTTCAGCACAGGGATGAGAATGACTACTCTTGAACACTGATCTGAGTCTATAGACGATTTAGAATACACGTCACACATTCTACACCTTATACACACATACACTTCTCCTACATATACTCTTTGCTTTAATAAATTTCTTGTGTTTTTATTTGTTGAAGCGAGAGTTGTCAAGTATGTTATGTTGGGGAAGAATGAGAGGGGGCATGATCCAGGGGTGAGTAAGAGTGAGAGGAAGGTGTCTTCAGATTGAGGGAGTGTGTGGACGGAGTCTGCTGGATATCTCCAGAATAAAGATATTGAATTAAAACAAATGTGGGTGTTGATTCCCCTCACTCCAGGGACGACACTAAAGTGGTAAAGAAGAACAAGGAACTACTACGACATTCATTCTTTACACACACGACACACGGTTCAGATGAACTAGTTGTTGACTTCTCGTTTTTGACTTTGGGGTGTACATTACAAGTATCTCAAGTTGGGGTGGGGTCGCCTGACGGCGAGGGTCACTGGCAATAGGGAAATCTAACCCACACGTAAAAATCAGTCCAGTTCTACTATAGGTAGCGTGAGGTACTTGGAATGTACATCCGCAAGTCGAGGACAAGAACTCATCGTTTTAGTTCAACTGACCGATGTAGGCTTTGAACCCGCTACCTCGGCATCAGCACTCCAGAATTTTAAGAGCTCGAGCTCTTATCTATTCGGCCATGCTGACCTACTAATGAGCCATTCATAGTCTCAAATAAACAACAGATGTTACTACAGAAGACGAGGTAAGAACTAAACACTGTTGGCAGCAGTTTAAAGCATTAGAGTGACTAATGTCTAGAAGACTGCGAAAAAAACGACGAAAACAAATAATGGATAACGTTAGAAACTCTCAAGACAATAGAAGAAATAAAAAGAGGAGATTTAATTCATAGAAAAACAAGGGCTGCTTAGTCAAAGTCCAGGAAAAATACAAAGATGCTATAGAAAGAAGTTTAGAATCGCATAAGGGCGTATACAAGACAATATTGAGATAACATAACAAAAGAGGCAGAAATGCAGAAACAAAAGGAAGCCCTAGGGACCTATACAGAACCACAAATGAAAATATAAGTAAAATATAATTAACCAAGTGGTATTATTAAAGTAATAGTAGTCTCTTATTAAAGATTGTAATTGGACCATTCTCTTCTACATTAAAGATCAAATTCAGAATATACCATTCTCAAATGATCCTCACGATATCCAGCCGACTGATGTGGGCCTGGAAATCAACTGTGAAAAACCATCTAATGAAGAAATTAGAAGTCTGCTGGTCCAGATGTATACCAGCAGAGGCTATTAAAGTCGACATGAGCACCCCATCTGAACTGCTGCACATATTATTTAGCAGTGTCTAGAAGACACAAGATTTCCTGGATTTCCTGGAAGATCGAAGAAATCCAGCAAACTGGAAAGGATACCTGGTGACTTTGCCATTGAAAGATGACTGTTAGGAGTGAGAACATTAGAGAGTAATAAGTTTACTTCCAGATCCTGGGAAAATAGTAAGTAGGATCACTCTATTGAGATAAAAAGACGCAAATGACATACGACTTAGAAATGAACAAACACGCTTCCTACGAAATAGATATTGCACTGATTAGGCGCAGCCAGACATTACACATATTAATAAAGCAAAATATTGAACTGCATCCGTCACTTTACGCTGGAGATTTGGAATTTTGAAAAAGGTGCTGATAACAGTGATAAGAAACCACATTAAATGATGATGAGATATTACGGGATCCCACAGACAATCATTAACGTAATAGGGACAATGTTTGAATACACGAAATGTAGTTCTTCATTAGGGAAAACTGACAGGTATTTTGCAATAAAAACCGTAGTTCGAGAGGAATGCCCCTTGATGACATTATTATTACAGCTACAGACTGAATTATAAAGACAAGAATAACTCCCTCCAGAAATGGAATTCAGCGGACTATGACACAGTAACTTGATGAGTTGAACTTCGCTGATGACACACGCAAGAAATCACATGCAAGATACACTAAGTGACCTTGATGGGAGGTCACAACAATTAGGTCTACAAATTCATAAAGAAAAGATAATAGATAATGAGATTCAACCAAGGAATCAACAATCCAATCTTCACTTCAATAGACGGAATCATACAAAATTTCACGTAGCATGAAGATAAAGACGGGGTGCCTGTAGATACATTAAAATAACATTAGACAAGACTGAGAAGCTTTCTAACACACTATAATATAACACAAAGTAATGCAGCTTTACAGAACAATATACAGGACATTGCCACGATTAGCCTTCATCAGCAAACAAATACATACACACAACACAACATATAATCACGGAGAAGATCCTCCAACGACTACATCAAGGCATAAGAACGAGATGAGAAGAGTAACAAGATGAAAAAATGAGAATAATGAAGAGATACTGAGAATTTGAAGGGAAAAAAATAAAACATCTTTGCTACTTATCTCAGAAGACCAGGCTGTGATACTAACCAAGAATCGCCATGGCGAAAGTAGCCTTTAGCAAGATGAAAAACATTCTGACCAATAAAAAGATGTCAATTGAAACGAGAAAAAGAGTCTTGAGGGGGTACATAGAGCCTGTTCTTTTGTATGGATGTGAAACTTGGACAATGTGCAGTCAAGCTGAAAAACATCTGATGGCTGCAGAAATGTGGTTTCTGAGGAAAATGCAAAGAATACCATGGACAGACAGAAAAACCAATGACCAAGTACTACAGGAGACAAATGAAAATCGTAAATTGATTAGAGAAATTAGAAGTAGACAGTCAAAATTTTTGGGACATTTTATGAGAAGAAATGGATTGGAGAACTTAGTGACAACTGGCAAGATCGAAGGGAACAGACCAAGAGGAAGACCGAGAGTAAAATACCTGGATGGCTTGGCCACATGGCATGGACGAGACAGCAACACTGAGCTGATCCATGACTCTGGTGATCGAGTGAAATGGCGAGTCATGACCGCTCACGCTTTCCGGCATGGCACATGATTGATTGACTACTTATCTCAGGAGCCCAGGCTGTGATACTAACATTAATTTTACCTTGATACTCTAATATAGACAGCCGTGGGAGTCTTGGGTCATGGGGACTGGGGTATGGTCTTCTCAGTGATTATATGTTGTGTTTTGTGTATGTATTCGTTTGCTGGCAAAGGCTAGTCGCCGCAACGTCATGTATTTTTCGTAATTTGTTATGAAAAGCTGCATAGTTTTGTGTTATTTTATATTGTTTACATTTCCACACCTTTACCGCAGCTCCACTAATTTTATTTATATTTTCATAACACAAGGAAATTACTGTAACACAAAAGGTATTGAACTGAGTACCAAACTTAGAATATTTACCTCCAATGTTTCATGAGTACCTTTGTGTGGATAAGAAACATGGATACCGACAAAGTGAATTATCAATAAACTACAAATATTCATTAATTGGTGTCTGGGCAGAATAGTGAGGCTAAAATAGTTTGTTCATAAATAAACATTCATAAACATTATGGCGCCCAAAGAAGTAAAAGCAAGAAGTAGGGATTAGAGGACGCACTAGACAACATAACAATTAAAGCTATAATAGGACAGACTGCACAACATACAAATTAAAGTTATAATAGGACACACTACACAACATACAAATTGAAAGCTATAATAGGACGCACTAGACAACATAAAAATTAAAGTTATAGTAGGATGCACTAGACAACATAAAAATTAAAGTCTATAATAGGAAGCACTAGACAACATACAAATTGAAATCTGTAATATCACACACTAGACAGCATAAACATTGAAAGCTATAATTGGACGCACTTGACAAAATAAAAAAAAATTGAAAGCTATAAAAGGTTTCACTAGACAAAATACTTATTGAAAGCTGTAATAGGAGTAACTAAAAGTAATAACAATTGATATCTATAATAGGACGCACCAGACAACATAAACATTGACAGCTATAATAGTGTGTGGTCAAATCCCTACTCCTTTCTTCTACTTTTATGAGTACCAAATAATACATGAGTGTTTATTTATGAGCTGAACTGTCTTAGGGGCTTTAAAGGGTGTCTTTACAGAGAACTCTTTAGCTGGGTCTTATCATAGATCAAAATCTAACCTTTAATTCCCATGTTCACGCTCTAGTTAAACAAATAGCCAAAAAAGTATACCAACGTGCCAATATTAAAAAAATTTCCCCGACGAAAACACAAGAAAGATATTATAAACTTCCCACATACAAACACATATTGATTATTGCTCCACAATCTGGGATGGATGCTCCAAATCAATAACAAAACGCCTTTATTCACTCCAGAAAAGGGCAGTGCGTTTAATCGATGGTGATAAGCATACAGACATTTCTAACCTACATGAACGTTTTCAGTTACTGCCACTTCACAAACACATACTTTTTAATGAGGCTAAACTAATTCACAAAATCCTATTTCCAAATGCTCCAAACTACCTTTGGCCATTGTTCAAATATAACGCAAGACATAGCGTACGGCTAAATATACTTCATGTCCATAAACCTAGGATAGACTTACATAAAACAAGCTTAGCATACTCTGCCATTCAGTTGTGGAAATCCACAAGAAATCAAAGACACCACAAATCATTATACATACAGTCGCAACCTGTTTAAACACTACCTCAGTACAGACTACCCCCCCCCCCCAACTAAAAAATAATAATGTAATAATGGTAAATTATCTCAAAGGACAACTAGTTAATAAACATTCCCATATGCATGGCACGTTACACATTCCTTAGATATTTATCATGTCCGTGGTAAACATTGCCTCAGTGAGTCATGTATTACTGATTATTTTTCATGTGTATTAATGCTTATTGGTATGCATCAAACATACAGCAAGTCAGAAGTTATAGAGGAGCTGAGTGCCACAGTGACCACTTCCTCGTTGGAGCAAAATTTAAAATAAAACTTAAGTGAGCTTTCTATACTAAATTACAAAGATTACATCCAACATATAACAGAGAAAAACTACAAGACATTACAGTCAAAGAGAAATTTACAGATGAAATAAAATGTAAACTTGAAACTCTGCAAAACCCTTCGGAGGAAAGCGTTGAACATCAAGAATACAATTCAATCTACCGCAGAAGAATGTCTCGGTGTGTTAACCACGCATTGAAAGAACAGATGGTTCAATCAAAAATGTGAAGAAGCAGTCATTAGGAAGAAGAATGCCAGACATGTATGGTTAAATGACATCAATAACATCCAAAAGGAAGAGCATTATAGAAATGAATGTAAAGAGGCTACAAAAATAGTAAGACAGCAGAAGCGAGAATATATGAGTAATATAATCAAAGATATGGAAACTAATCACCAGAAAAATGAATCCAGAAAATTTTTTAAAGAACTGAAGTCAATGAAACGAGGGCACCAACACAACACATATGGTTTAAAAGACAAAAATAGGAATATGATAAATACCAATGAGGAAATGTGCAACACATGGAAAGAATATTTTATTGAATTACTAAATTGTGAAGCTCCAAGTAACATTTTCCCACAGGAAGAGGTTCTAACATGCGAACCACAAATTGAAGAACCTACATTTGAAGAAATCCTATATGTAATCACACGACTTAAAAACAATAAGGCAACTGGGACTGATGGAATTGCTGCTGAATTTATAAAGGCAGGTGGTCATGCATTACATCTAAAGCTATACGAACTAATAATAAAAATCTGGAGGACAGAAGAATTACCCCATGACTGGAAAGAGTCATTATTGATACCTATTTTTAAGAAAGGAGACAAGTTCCAATGTGGAAATTATAGAGGAATATCACTACTGTCCACAAGCTATAAGATACTACCCGCAGTATTACTAAATAGACTAATACAATATTCAGAAGACATTAGGTGACTACCAGGCGGGTTTTAGACAAAACAGATCAACAATAGATCAGATATTTATCTTACGACAAATAGCCGAGAAACATTGGGAATATAAAAGAGATCTCCATAACAGTTTTGTGGATTTTAAAAAGGCTTATGATAGTGTCCATAGGAATAGTCTATGGAATGCTATGCAGGAATTTGGAATACCAAGGAAGTTAATCAACATGACCAGGCTATGCATGGAAGATACTTATAATATAGTAACATATAAAGGCAGGAAATCAGACCCCTTCCAAATAACATCTGGCTTGAAACAGGGTGATGCACTATCGCCGCTACTCTTCAATCTGGCTCTAGAGAAAGTTGTAAGGAAGATAAAGGAGGAATATGATATTGGAGGAACATCAAAGCTGCTTGGTTATGCAGATGATATAGATATTATAGGGCAAAGTGAACAAAAGACATTGGAAATATTGACTCACTTAAAGGAAAAAGCCCAACATATGGGGCTGGTTATCAACCAAGATAAGACAGAATATATGGTAATTTCAAGAGACGGAATGGCTAAAAACTCTGGCCACATACAAATAGATAATATGACCATTAAAAGAACGGAAACATACAAACTAGAATCAACTCTGGAAATAAGATATACTATGCACTACAACATCTACTAAAATCAAAGGCGCTATCTCGTAACACCAAAATCACAATATACAAAACACTGATCAGACCAGTTGTGCTGTATGGCTCTGAAACCTGGAGTACAACGAAAGGAGACGAAGCCTTGTTACAAACCTTTGAGAACAAAATTTTAAGACGCATCTTTGGACCCATTAGGGATACACAAAGTGGAGAGTGGAAAAGAAGAAGTAACAAAGACATTTATGATCTGTTTAGGTCCCCGCTAATCACTGGTATCAGGAAGGCTAATAGACTACAATGGCTGGGGCATATAGAAAGAATGGAAGATAATAGGGAAACAAAACTCGCTTACACTCAGGAAATAAATGACCGTAGACCCCGAGGTAGACCAAGAAGACGGTGGAGAGATAATACATGTACAGACCTACAAGCACTTGGAATCAACGACTGGCAAGAGAAGGTCCACCAGAGAGGCGAATGGAGACGGATTATATTTGAAGCAAAGAACCTCAATGGCTCGGGAAGCTGAAGAAGAAGAAGAAGAAGAAGAAGAAGAAGAAGAAGAAGAAGATTAATGCTTATTGTTCTTTTGTTGTCTAAGATTAGCTTCATAAGTGATGTTGAAAGAAATAATGTATGAGAGGAATTAGAGAAGAAGGGCAGAATGTCAGACTGGCCTGCGTGCCCAATTCTTAACCCTTTGAAAATAAAGATTGTTCGTTCGTTCGTTCCTTGCTAATTTATATTCATCTAAAGTAGTATGACAAAGTCACAAATGTAGAGCTCATGGAGAGAACTAAACAAACTCACCCGAAACAAGAGATTAAAGATAGAAGCTGTCCCTGGATCAGATGCACAACGAAAAACCACGTGAAATTCCATTGCCTTGACCCCACAGATCGAACGACATGATGAGACTTAAAAACAGACAGAGAAGATAACTAACTGATTAAATGCCATGGGATGATCCATAGTCTTAAGCGACTTCCCGTATCTGCCATGGATTTACATATGGCCTAAATGTTGCCATTTATATTATAATACAACATGCCTGCCTCAATATTAACAACTTTTATGTCATAACTGTGATACACCACTACTTCCCATTTTCCGCCATTTATTTTTGTTTGGTCCAAAACTACGAGGGTAAGTTAATAAGTAAGTCATAAATGGCCGTAGAAAAATAACTAAATATGATAACAACTTGAAACCAGCTTATTTTTATACATACAGTGTCCTTTTATTTGTCAACATAATGTCCACCAACATTGATGCACTTATCCCATCGTTTTATCAGTCCTCCTAAACCGGCTGCATAGAACTGCGTGCTCTGTTTTCTATACATCCACCACATTTTCACTTCACATTCAATGGGTTGTCAGTGTTTATGCTGACAAATGTTTGTCTCGTAAAGCGGTGCATTTAAATGTTTGCATATCCTTTACAGGACATCGCTGTCAACATCAGCATCTTTCAGCTGATTGCTGATTGCTTGGCAAAATTACGCTCAGTAGTTTGCCATTGCTTTCTGAGCGGCCGGCTCACATACCCCGTAAGTTACCGACGCGATTCGAACCACTGCTGATTCTCACCGTCGTCACGTTACCTACGAGAGTATACGACATTACGGAGAAAAGTCGTTAACCTCTAGGCCAGGAAGCCGGCAAAGCGGTGCATAGCTGGGTAGAAAAAGTTACGAGGGCGAGTCAATAAGTAAGTCACACAGATCTGTGGGATGGCCGGTAAATGAAAACAAAGCACGCAGTTCTATGCAGCCGGTTTAGGAGGACTGATAAAACGGTGAGATAAGTGCATCAACGTTAGTGGAAATGATGACGAAAAATAAAGGAACAATGTATGTATAAAAATAAACTGGGTTCAAGTTGTTATCATATGTAGTTATTTTTCTACAACCTTTTATAACTTAATTATTAACTTACCCTCGTACTTTTTGTTTGGCACAGAATATGTTAAAGACATATGAATAATATGGCGAGCAAAGGACGGAGCAGCAAGAGATGGCAAAAGTAAGGAGCTTGACATGAGTTGGCTGAGGGCCTGTGTCATAATCGAAAATCAAAGGCAGAATAGATGATCCCGATAATATTTGCATCCTCAAGGGAATTAATTATTCAAACTTCTGAGATATTAGATGCGCTTGTCATGGTTATCTTCGCTCATTTATGTGCTAATTACTGATTTATGTGATTATTATTATACATTCTGTATTTATTAATAATTTCTGTTTTGTTAATCATTTCTGTGTTCATTAATCATTTCTCTGTCCGCCCGACAAGAGAAGGGACGTATTGTGGATTGGAAAAAAACACACACAAAAAAACAAAAACATAACATTCCTGGCCTCTACACAACGTGCTAACTGCATGAGCAAGCGACTCGTACCTCTCTGCACACAATAACTGTAGGGATAATTTAACCAAATCAGAGCACATTATGTTTAGCAACACAATGTTATCCCCGTCTTTGACAGGGAACCTTATGGGAAGCAGGGAATGATATGACTGTAATATACCATGCATGTCGCAAGAGACGACTAAGGAAGGTTGGCGTGGAAATGGCTAGCCCATCCCTTAGAAAAGCATAGCAAAACGCCTTTATTCACTCCAGAAAAGGGCTGTGCGCTTAATTAGTTTCTAACTTACATAAATGTCTTCAGTTACTGTCATTCCACAAACGCTTACTTTTAAAAAAAGGTCAAACTAATTAAGAAAATCCTACATCAAAATGTTCTACACTACCTGTGGCCATTACTTAAATATAACCCAAGACATAAAGAAACGACTAAACATACTTCATGTCCCTACACCTAGGATAAACTTATACAAAACAAGCTTAGCGTACTCTGCTGCTCAGTTGTGGAACAATCTTCCATATGAAATCAAAGACACCACCAATTCCTATACATATAGTCACAACCTGTTTGAACAATATCTCAGTACAGACTACATGCTTCCATAAAATAGAAAAAAAAAACAAAAAAAACAACCAAACTTGGAACACATTCCGAATTGGGTGGACAAGATACTACACACAGAAGATGGTAGCCTAGGCAGGCCGACACACCGGAACAGTCCAGCTTCATCGGTCGCGAGACATGTGCTCGAGAGCGGTCACGTGGTTGAAAGAGGCAGTGCCTTCCGTGTGTTGTTCAACACACAAAGTAGTCGATTGTTAAAGTTTGCTGAAGCTATAATAATCAACCTTCGTAAGCCGTCCTTGAGCAAGCAGAAAGACATGTTAGTCAGTTAAAAATTACCGTGGTAGACAATTGACATTACTGTGCGAACATGTGTATATTTCAGTTTGAAGGATTTATCTAGTTAATTCACGTATGTTGTGTGATTTCTGCAGTATGTACCTGACGAGATGCAGCGAAATATGCCAGGCAATAAATCGTGCAATCTATTGTTTGTGTCTTCATTATTCAAAACCAAAACTAATAATAATTAGCTGAAATGACAACTAGTATAATAAACATTCCCATTTGCATGGTACGTTAGACCTACCTTAGGTAACATGTATTATTGATGTATATATATATGTCATGTATTATTGAATATTTCCATGCGTTTTAATGCATATTCTTCTTCTTCTTCTTCTTCTTCTTCTTCTTCTTCTTCTTCTTCTTCTTCTTCTTCTTCTTCTTCTTCTTCTTCTTCTTCTTCTTCTTCTTCTCCATTTATCTCAGTGAAGTGTTGGGAAAAGTGGAGGTGGGCTGGGTGTGTGTGTGTGTGTGGGGGGGGGGGGGCAGAATGTGTAAAGATCATTTATGTGTTCTTTCTCATTTTTGTTGTAAGTTAATATTCATTCCTCTAAAGTAGGTCTTGATGTTGTCGCTTCATCTTTTACTTAGTCTTTTCCTTGCTCTCTATCCGTTATATTTCTTCATGATGGCTCTTTGTAGCAGATGAAAACAGGGCATTATTTCAAGGTGGCCAATCTGTTTAAACTAGCATTAATTAATGACGTGCACGACTGATTTCACACCTAGGTAACTTAAGCTGCACAATTCAACCAATCACGAACCAGATTAAGGGTAATGATAAAAGAATAAGTCAGCCAATCATGAGCCAGTACAGATAGAAGAATAACTCAACCAATAATGAACCAGTATAAGGTTAACGATGGAAGAATAACTCAACCAATCAAGAACCAGTGCAAGGGTACAGATAGAAGAATAACTCAGCCAATCATGAACCAGTATAAGGAAAACGATAGATCAGTAACTCAACCCGCTGTGAACCAGTGTAAGGATAACGATAGATCAGTTACTCAACCTACTATGAACCAATGAAAGGAAAACGATAGCTCAGTAACTCAACCTACTATGAACCAATGAAAGGAAAACGATAGCTCAGTAACTCATCCTACCATGAACCAGTGGAAGGATAACGATAGATCAATAACTCAACCCACAATGAACCAGTGTAAGGATACAGGTAGAAGAACAATTTTGGCACCTGAAGTATTTAATATATGCATGCATTCGGAAAAAAGAACATCACAAATAATGTTTTCCCGCAGTGAATGAAAGACATGTTATATCAGTTTCCAATTACCGTGGTAGTCAATTGAGATTACTGTGCGAACATGTGTATATTTCAGCTTGAAAGATTTAGTTATTTTACTTTGTGTTGTGAGAATTCTGTAGTATGTAAGTGACGAGGTGCAGCAAAATATGCCAGGCAATAAATCGTGCAATCTATTGTTTGTGTCTTCGTTATTCAGACATCACAAATAGTTGAAGAAATAAACGATATCAGAAAAACCACACGAAGAAAAGAAGTCGAAGGAGAGACTAATTGTATAGGAGGGCATAGAGGAAGCAGCAAAAAGCAGCAACAGATAGGACTACGTGACGCGACTTAAGTGGAGGCATATGTTCTATTGAGGAATAAAGAACACAAGAAAATGCATTATTCGTTTTATATTTAGCTTGAAATCTATGTTTTACAGTGTTATCTAACGGCAAAGAAAACCATAACCTGCACAGTTCGCAGCGACTGCACTACCCAGCGCCCATAATTCCTCAGGATCAGGACCCCTTTGTCTCACATCGCAATGTATTATAACAGTAGATGCCAGTCTAAAGGCACACGCTAGCATTATGAACTTCAGTAGCTCATGACGTGCGACTTATTGTCTATTCCCTGGCTGTTCACTTTACTGATTGTCCATTTTAATGAATGCCCACTTAAGTGACTGTCTATCTGTCTGACTGTCTATCTGACTGACTGTCTATCTGACTGGCTGTCTACTTCACAGACTGTGTAGTTCACTGACTGTCCTCTTCTTAATTATCCACATCAATGACTGACCACTGCGCTGACTCTCCACTCCACTGATTGTCCACTTCATTATAAATGCCCACTTCATTGATTTTCCACTTCATTAACTATCCACTTCATTGACTGTTTACATAACTGATTGTTTACTTCATTGACTGCTTACTTCACTGACTGTTCTCTTCAGTAATTGTGTAGAGTACTAACTGTCCACTTGAGTGCCTGTCCAACTGACTGATTTTCCAATTCATTAAATGCCTATTTTACTGATTATCCACTTCACTGATTGTCCTCTTCACTAATTGTCCACTTCACAATCTGTCCACTTTACTGCTTGCCAACTTCACTGTCTATTTCACCGATTATCCCGTTAACTTACTGTCCTATTCACATACTGTTCACTTCACAGTCTGTCTACTTCACATACTGTCCACTTCACTAACTGTCCCCATCACTTGCTGTCCACTTCACCGTCAGCCACCTTCGCCGCAGAGAGCCTCTTTCGTTAGATGAAAATACAATCTGTTTAGCGTCGCCATGGTAAACGTTAGCTGTTTTACTCAATGAACTTTCGCATCCGTGGAAAAAATCAATACTCGTGAGGAAACTGACGAATCAAAACGTAGGTTACAAATTGGTGAATTTTGTGTCATCAAGCCGATTGCCCGGATATGGGCTTTGAAAATGTATAAAGATATATACCGGGTGTTTGTAAAGTCTCACTACACTTTGTATGTAGAGCAAGTTTGAAAAAAAAATAAAGTACATGAGGTAATAAAAAAAAGTGCTAACAATTCATTAAATTAGTTAAAATAGTTACTGCCATTGTCTAGCGCTGTTTTGGGGAAGCTGGAAAGTACCAAAGAAATATTCATTATAAAGGTGTTGGAAATGTCCACCACGGGCTTCAAGACATGACTGTACACATCTCTTCATATTGTCAAATACATTCTGCAACGTGTCTGATGTTATTTCTTGAATGGTAATTCTGCTAGCTTCTTTCAGGTCATCAATTGTGTGTATATTAGTTTTGTAGACACTTCCTTTCAAGAAACCCCCATAGATAATAATCAAATGGAGTTAAGTCTGGAGACAATCAGGCTACATGGCACGTGATATTATGCGATTTGTGAAAATTTCTTCCCAAAAACGCAGTGATGCTTTAACTGTGTGTGCAGCTGCACCATCCTGCTGGAACCACGCTTCTTCAATTTCACGTTCATTCACCTGTTCTAAAAAGGTTATAGAATGTCAGAACCGTACGGATCGGCATTTATATTGTTGTTGAAGAAAATGGGTCCAATAAAACGATTTCTACAGACAGCAGACTATACAGAAATTATTTCATCGTGTAGAGGAGCTTCATGAAATTCATTTGGATTAAAAGTGCTCCAAATACGATTATTTCCATACGAGGATTTCCTTTCCTTCCGTGTACTTCCGTGTCCAAAGAACAGGCATGGTTTCGTGTAGACTTTTAGGAGAATGTTTGGTGATATTTCGAAATTCAAAGTGACCATATCTTCTGGTTCTTGACCTCATATATTTTAATAAAATTACAGTTTTAAACAGTTTTATATTATAGTTATTGTGATGTAAACGACTTTGTGATAGATTCTAAAACGAACCTGTGCAGTATTCAGATAATTATGTAGAAGACGGTGATAATATTGAACAAAAATTTAACAGTGAATTTTACTAAGAATATGATGGCTTTTCCATTTTGTGTGAAAATGATGTACTTCATAATGTTATGATTTCATTGCGTTTTATTCATGTTATGGAGCAGTTCTTGTGATATTCTTGAAGACAACTGGTGTGTGTAATATAATTCACTAAATTTAACTGGATTAGCGGCTTCGGATATACAATAAAGACTTGGTAAGTGAATTTTTTTCATAATTTTTAACACTTTAATTTCAATTGTTATTACTAAAACTCTCATTATTGTCATAATATTTGTAACCTATCAATTAATTATTAACACTGTCAGGTTCCCTGTGCAATTCTCTTTAATTTGATATGTAATACAATGCATCTGCTACAATTTTAACCATTTTAAAAGCAAAATTGTGGCATACCCCTAGTTTAAATTTTCTGCCTTGAATCTCTGTTTGGGTATGACCACTTTTTTGTTTGGCACTGAATCAGATATATATACTAGATGACCCGGCCCGGCTTCGCCCAGGCCCTGGCAGGGATCTATCTATCTATCTGTCTGTCTATCTATCTGACCAGGCCCGGCTTCGCCGCGCCTGGTGGGGAGCATCTCATTTAATTCATATAAGTAGTCATATAAGCTCCCGTTCCCGACTATCTGTCTGTCTGTCTGTCTGTCTGTCTGACCCGGCCCGGCTTCGCCCAGGCCCTGGTGGGGAGCATCTCATGTAATTCATATAAGTAGTCATATAAGCTCCCGTTCCCGACTATCTGTCTGTCTGTCTGTCTGTCTGTCTGACCCGGCCCGGCTTCGCCCAGGCCCTGGTGGGGAGCATCTCATGTAATTCATATAAGTAGTCATATAAGCTCCCGTTCCCTATCTATCTATCTATCTATCTATCTATCTATCTATCTATCTATCTATCTATCTATCTATCTATCTATCTATCTATCTATCTGTCTGTCTGTCTGTCTGTCTGTCTGTCTGTCTGTCTGTCTGTCTGTCTGTCTGTCTGTCTGTCTGTCTGTCTGTCTGTCTGTCTGTCTGTCTGTCTGTCTGTCTGTCTGTCTGTCTGTCTGTCTGTCTGTCTGTCTGTCTGTCTGTCTGTCTGTCTGTCCGTCCGTCCGTCCGTCCGTCCGTCCGTCCGTCCGTCCGTCCGTCCGTCCGTCCGTCCGTCCGTCCGTCCGTCCGTCCGTCCGTCCGTCCGTCCGTCCGTCCGTCCGTCCGTCCGTCCGTCCGGCCGGCCGGCCGGCCGGCCGGCTGGCTGGCTGGCTGGCTGGCTGGCTGGCTGGCTGGCTGGCTGGCTGGCTGTCTGTCTGTCTGTCTGTCTGTCTGTCTGTCTGTCTGTCTGTCTGTCTATCTATCTATCTATCTATCTATCTATCTATGTTCGGCCCGTTCCCGTTAAAAATATAGATAGAATAGAAAGATAAGATAGATTGTAGATTGATAATAGAAAATATGATTGGAAGAGATCTATCTAAAGTAAACTTACCAAGATATCACGAACAGCCAATAAATGGTGGGCGGTGGGTTGACTGCAGAGTATACAACTTTCTCTCAAAAAAAATTACTTTTTTTTTTGTAAACTAACGAAAATCGCAGGCCTGTCCTACATTCTGCCCTTCTTATCTATTTCCTCTCATACATTCTTTCATTCAACATCTCTTATGAAGCAATTCTTTGACAACAAAAAATACCCAATGTGGGTGTAACGCGCCATACATATGACAATAATTTAAAAAAT
Organism: Cepaea nemoralis; assembly: GCA_014155875.1. NCBI lineage: Eukaryota > Metazoa > Mollusca > Gastropoda > Stylommatophora > Helicidae > Cepaea > Cepaea nemoralis. The sequence goes on along the minus strand of JACEFZ010000331.1, from coordinate 156,367 downwards.
AATTAATGTGCTTTTGAAGAAAAATAAAAAGATGAGTTAGAAAATTTTGGCTATTTAAATAGATGCATTATTTTTATGAAAACTATGAAAAAATTCCTTAAAGATTATATCAGTATTTATTGTAACGCATATGCCTGTAAATAACTGTAGACAAAGAGTTTATAAATCTTTGAAAACAATGCAACAATCTATATATAAAATAATAGCAATGTTATTAAAAGTTATGCCCCTTGAAATAATTTTTCTTATGTTAAGTCCCCTTGCTATATAGAAATGATAATGTAAATTTAAATTATTAAATTTTAGTAAGTAAATAGCTTTTAGAAAGTACCAAACTATGACAGTCGGTTGCATGGGAATGAAAAGACGACGTGTAGAAAATGTCATCTCAATCGGATGGACCGTTCTCGAACGCATAAAGAACGGACCCACATACATACATACATACACTGTGTTTTATATATATATATATATATATATATATATATATATATATATATATATATATATATATATATATATATATATATATATATATATATATATATATATATATATATGCGCGTTCCCAGACGATTAAATGAATTATTCTTGCAAAGGAAGAAGGGGATAACGAAAGAAACATTACAAAAATTGCGATTACATAACCTGGGAAAACAGAAACAAAACGGCGGAATGAGATCAATTGTGCTCGGGTGGAGAAGGCAACTAAACAGATGGAGGAATGTCTATAGATGGAAAAGACTGGCTCAGAAAGGCGTGCGTAGCAGGTCTGGACGATACACAAAGCATAGATGGTAAAATCCAGACGGAGTTTTAATCAAATTGCTACTGAATAATTACCAAAGGAACTCATAGGTGGCTTTTTAAGAGAGGGAACGGATCATTTGTGGGAATTTTTCCGAGTGCAGAGAAGTCGATTCTTAAATTCTGTATTCAGTAAAGTCGGGCAATTACTTCGCCATAAAGAGAAGCATGACTCCTTGTCTCGGAATGTTCTGGAGTGAGCGATGGAGGGTTAGCAAATAGAAGAAAGAAAACGAAGCTCCGGCACTGTAGCGATGGTGTTGCAAACGGAATTCGTAATCCCACATACAGCGTTCCAAACACAGTTGCGGGCGACTTGGAAGCAGACCGCCTGACGCTGGTTTACATACAATGTTATGAATGAATGCCGGTCGTTCAGACAGCAATGCAAACTTTTGAATGTAAACTTGCCAAGAAACAAAATCAGCCGTAAAACAAAATGCCGGGGTTGACTGTGACGTCCCGTAAAGAATATGCAATTAACTTTTTAGCAAACCCTATTTTTCATAAAGTTTATTTCTGAACAGTCAATTGCAGATCTGACATTTACACGCAGAAACCACAAACATTATGTTGCACGATTTATTGCCTGGCTTATAGGGCTGCATCTCGCCAGGGGCATTTTGTAGCGTTAAATATCACATGAAGTGAATATTGAAACAATTAAAACACATAGTCACAGGTATTGGTCGATTGTGGAATGTGTTTCAATTGTTTCAGCTTAAGTATTGTTCATTTATTCACTTAATATGATATATAACGCTGCAGTATGTATTTGACGAGATGCCACGTAATACGCCCGGCAATAAATCGTACAGAATATTGTTTGTGAATTCTAAGTTTAAATTCACAAATTGTTTTGAAATCTGACATTGCAACAGAGTCCTAAAGCTTGGCATCTATCTCTTTTGATTTCCAAAAGTGAAAAACTACTCCATATTTATTGACGTCCATATGTTGATATCAGTCCCGGTTAAGTTCATTGTAACTGCATTCCGAACATTTTCAAAGGTGATCCAACTCCCTTCCTTAGCACAGAGATTATGGATGTCTGTTTTGATAAGGGGCCCTAACAGTAAACTGTGTGGGTTGCTAGCTCCTTACCGCCCAATTCTTGAATCTGAAGTCTTAATTTCCAACTGACGATTTTGTTAAGCTCAGAGTTCTTCCTTGGACACAAATCTAACTCTCTCTCTCTCTCTCTCTCTCTCTCTCTCTCTCTCTCTCTCTCTCTCTCTCTCTCTCTCTCTCACACACTCTCTTTCTCTCTTTCTCTCACTGTCACTCTCTCTCACTATCACATACACTCTCTTTCTTACTATGACTCTCTCTCACTAACACTTTCTCTCTCTCTCTCTCTCTCTCTCTCTCTCTCACTGTCACTCTCTCTCACTATCACACACACTCTCTTTCTCACCATGACTCTCTCTCTCACTATCACTTTCTCTCTCTCTCTCATGCGTGGATGGGGAATATGTGGGTGGGGGTGTGTGAGTGGCTTAGGGATGTGTAGGTGGGTGAGGTATGTGTCGGGGTGGGATGCGTGAGTGGGTGAAGGATGTGTGTGGGTAGGGGTATTGTGATCGAGAGATGTTTGGTTGGGGGTGGGTGGGTGGGGTGTGTGGGTGCTTAGTGGAGGATGTGTGCGTGAGTGAGTGTGTGTTGGTGGACGGGTAGGGAATGCGTGTGTGGGTGGGGAGAGGTGTGTGGTGTGTTGGTTAGGGATATTGTGTGGGTGAGGTATGTGTGTGTGGATGGGTAAGGGTATCTGTGTGGGTGTGGGTGGGAATATTGTGCGGTATGTGAGTGGGGAATATGTGTGTGGTGTGTAGGTGGGGATGTGTGGTGGTATGTGGGTGTGGGATGTGTTGGTGAGGGATATGTGTGTGTGGTGCGTGGGTTGGGAATATTGCGTGGTAGGGGATCTATGTGATGTGCGGGTGGGGGATTGTGTAGTGGGGGATTGGGTTAAGGCATGTATGGGTGGGTGGAGGATGTATGTGTGGGTGGTGGGGTGTGTGTGTGTGAGTGGATTGGGGATTGTCAGAGTCCAGAATAGTGCAGTGATGCAGTGACATCGTTACGCCGCCAGGCGACTTAGTCCCCAGGAGGGATGCCGTAACTTCGTTACGCAGCCAGGCGAGTAGTAGTTACCTGCCCGCGAGATTGCTGGCTGACAAGACGGCTAGCGGTCAGGCAAGGACGACGCAAGACGCACGCATGCCTCGTGAAGCCACTTCAGGTGGGAGGCAAGTTGCGAACTAGCGGCAGACAGCTCTGGGACGCGGACTGGAACGGACGCAAGATTAGAGAAAGGCGTTGTGTGGTTTCTGTGCCTGAAAGTCGAGTGTCTGGACATCTTGAGAGATAGACTTGTGAGCTGTATTGTGTATGTAAGTGTATTGAAGTGTAAAGTATATATTGTCGCGATCATCGTACTGTATATGATCTGTAAATAAATCCATTGAACGTTGTGTCGTTGAGTCTCAAGTCAAATCACGTTGTACTTGTACTGTCTCACATGTGTTAGGTTAGCGAGCCAAGTTTAAGACCCTGACATGTGTGGACGTGGGGGCTCGTCCGGGATGAACCCGGGACCTCTCGCACCCAAAGCGAGAATCATACCCCTAGCTTCACTGGAAAACAATGTTTGTTGGCTGTGTAATACGCCGAACCACGTCTCTCAATCTCATCTACACTAGTGCATTCATTCTCCTGCAAAAATTTTGAAAATGCTGATGGAATGGATGAAATGACTTTATCTCTAATGATCAGATCTTCTAATCTTTGATAATGTTTGTCAATTTTAGCTGCTGAAGTCCATTTTGTAAATATATCTCGGACTAAGCAGAGGTAATCAGAGAACGTCTGAGTCGGTTTTGGGCTCAATTTACTGAATTGTTCTCTGTAACCTGCCTCATCTAACATAAAATGTGCCATAATCTTTGATTTCAGATAATGGTAGTCTTTTCTGAGGTCTTTGGGGATGGTCTCAATGACTTTAAGAGGCTCCCCTGATAAACTCCTCATATAAACAATATTCCATTCAGACAGTGGAACCTGGTAATGTTCCATTAAAGTTTCAAAAGCTATGACGATTCTAATATCTTTAGGAATCAACAAGTTTAAATACACGAATTGTGTGTTTATATATTTATGTAGTGTAATCTTAGAATCATATCTTGATTAGTGTATTCATACTAGCGACTTTTTCCCGTTAGTATAAAGAAACCTCAAGCGATGACGCTAAGAAATAGGATAATTATTGTAAATTATTATATTTCATAAATTTTGAAATTATTCCCCTTTCATTTATTTGTTATTACATCATTACACAAAGGGCCATAATTTGAAATGTATACTGTAATGTGTTGTATATAAATAGCCATGTTGTTGCCAGATTGTTAACACACCAGGTAGGCATCTACTGGGCATGGCAGAGTGTTGCCGACATTGCAGACCAACACAAGAGCTCCTGGCCAAATGAGGTCAGGGTTTGAGCGTTTAATGCGACTTATGTAAAAGCCGTATTTCGGTCTAGCCAGATGGTTTTTGTTTCAAGAACCATATTATTACGTTTTTTTTGGAGGCTGCGAGGTAGATGCGTGAAGCTGGTACTACCGATCTGACTGGGTCAATAATGCAATTGAGGTAATCAGCCATCGAGAGGATGAAACCTGACAGTGTTAAAGGTTGAACATCACATGTCGTTGAATACAACTTCCATTTCTTATATGTTTCTATGGCATATGTGTATTTCTATGTATTCTGATACCAATGTATATAACAACAGAAGGGTTGACTCTGACAAGGTTAAAATATTAACCAAGTATGTACATATATTATACATGAAAGATGACATCTTTCATGAAGTTGCCGGGGGAGCGTGTCAGAGTCCAGAATAGTGCAGTGATGCAGTGACATCGTTACGCCGCCAGGCGACTTAGTCCCCAGGAGGGATGCCGTAACTTCGTTACGCCGCCAGGCGAGTAGTAGTTACCTGCCCGCGAGATTGCTGGCTGACAAGACGGCTAGCGGTCAGGCAAGGACGACGCAAGACGCACGCATGCCTCGTGAAGCCACTTCAGGTGGGAGGCAAGTTGCGAACTAGCGGCAGACAGCTCTGGGACGCGGACTGGAACGGACGCAAGATGAGAGAAAGGCGTTGTGTGGTTTCTGTGCCTGAAAGTCGAGTGTCTGGACATCTTGAGAGATAGACTTGTGAGCTGTATTGTGTATGTAAGTGTATTGAAGTGTAAAGTATATATTGTCGCGATCATCGTACTGTATATGATCTGTAAATAAATCCATTGAACGTTGTGTCGTTGAGTCTCAAGTCAAATCACGTTGTACTTGTACTGTCTCACATGTGTTAGGTTAGCGAGCCAAGTTTAAGACCCTGACATGTGTGGACGTGGGGGCTCGTCCGGGATGAACCCGGGACCTCTCGCACCCAAAGCGAGAATCATACCCCTAGCTTCACTGGCAAAACAATGTTTGTTGGCTGTGTAATACGCCGAACCACGTCTCTCAATCTCATCTACACTAGTGCATTCATTCTCCTGCAAAAATTTTGAAAATGCTGATGGAATGGATGAAATGACTTTATCTCTAATGATCAGATCTTCTAATCTTTGATAATTTTTGTCAATTTTAGCTGCTGAAGTCCATTTTGTAAATATATCTCGGACTAAGCAGAGGTAATCAGAGAACGTCTGAGTCGGTTTTGGGCTCAATTTACTGAATTGTTCTCTGTAACCTGCCTCATCTAACATAAAATGTGCCATAATCTTTGATTTCAGATAATGGTAGTCTTTTCTGAGGTCTTTGGGGATGGTCTCAATGACTTTAAGAGGCTCCCCTGATAAACTCCTCATATAAACAATATTCCATTCAGACAGTGGAACCTGGTAATGTTCCATTAAAGTTTCAAAAGCTATGACGATTCTAATATCTTTAGGAATCAACAAGTTTAAATACACGAATTGTGTGTTTATATATTTATGTAGTGTAATCTTAGAATCATATCTTGATTAGTGTATTCATACTAGCGACTTTTTCCCGTTAGTATGAAGAAACCTCAAGCGATGACGCTAAGAAATAGGATAATTATTGTAAATTATTATATTTCATAAATTTTGAAATTATTCCCCTTTCATTTATTTGTTATTACATCATTACACAAAGGGCCATAATTTGAAATGTATACTGTAATGTGTTGTATATAAATAGCCATGTTGTTGCCAGATTGTTAACACACCAGGTAGGCATCTACTGGGCATGGCAGAGTGTTGCCGACATTGCAGACCAACACAAGAGCTCCTGGCCAAATGAGGTCAGGGTTTGAGCGTTTAATGCGACTTATGTAAAAGCCGTATTTCGGTCTAGCCAGATGGTTTTTGTTTCAAGAACCATATTATTACGTTTTTTTTGGAGGCTGCGAGGTAGATGCGTGAAGCTGGTACTACCGATCTGACTGGGTCAATAATGCAATTGAGGTAATCAGCCATCGAGAGGATGAAACCTGACAGTGTTAAAGGTTGAACATCACATGTCGTTGAATACAACTTCCATTTCTTATATGTTTCTATGGCATATGTGTATTTCTATGTATTCTGATACCAATGTATATAACAACAGAAGGGTTGACTCTGACAAGGTTAAAATATTAACCAAGTATGTACATATATTATACATGAAAGATGACATCTTTCATGAAGTTGCCGGGGGAGCGTGTCAGAGTCCAGAATAGTGCAGTGATGCAGTGACATCGTTACGCCGCCAGGCGACTTAGTCCCCAGGAGGGATGCCGTAACTTCGTTACGCCGCCAGGCGAGTAGTAGTTACCTGCCCGCGAGATTGCTGGCTGACAAGACGGCTAGCGGTCAGGCAAGGACGACGCAAGACGCACGCATGCCTCGTGAAGCCACTTCAGGTGGGAGGCAAGTTGCGAACTAGCGGCAGACAGCTCTGGGACGCGGACTGGAACGGACGCAAGATTAGAGAAAGGCGTTGTGTGGTTTCTGTGCCTGAAAGTCGAGTGTCTGGACATCTTGAGAGATAGACTTGTGAGCTGTATTGTGTATGTAAGTGTATTGAAGTGTAAAGTATATATTGTCGCTGATCATCGTACTGTATATGATCTGTAAATAAATCCATTGAACGTTGTGTCGTTGAGTCTCAAGTCAAATCACGTTGTACTTGTACTGTCTCACATGTGTTAGGTTAGCGAGCCAAGTTTAAGACCCTGACATGTGTGGACGTGGGGGCTCGTCCGGGATGAACCCGGGACCTCTCGCACCCAAAGCGAGAATCATACCCCTAGCTTCACTGGCAAAACAATGTTTGTTGGCTGTGTAATACGCCGAACCACGTCTCTCAATCTCATCTACACTAGTGCATTCATTCTCCTGCAAAAAGTTTGAAAATGCTGATGGAATGGATGAAATGACTTTATCTCTAATGATCAGATCTTCTAATCTTTGATAATTTTTGTCAATTTTAGCTGCTGAAGTCCATTTTGTAAATATATCTCGGACTAAGCAGAGGTAATCAGAGAACGTCTGAGTCGGTTTGGGCTCAATTTACTGAATTGTTCTCTGTAACCTGCCTCATCTAACATAAAATGTGCCATAATCTTTGATTTCAGATAATGGTAGTCTTTTCTGAGGTCTTTGGGGATGGTCTCAATGACTTTAAGAGGCTCCCCTGATAAACTCCTCATATAAACAATATTCCATTCAGACAGTGGAACCTGGTAATGTTCCATTAAGTTTCAAAAGCTATGACGATTCTAATATCTTTAGGAATCAACAAGTTTAAATACACGAATTGTGTGTTTATATATTTATGTAGTGTAATCTTAGAATCATATCTTGATTAGTGTATTCATACTAGCGACTTTTTCCCGTTAGTATGAAGAAACCTCAAGCGATGACGCTAAGAAATAGGATAATTATTGTAAATTATTATATTTCATAAATTTTGAAATTATTCCCCTTTCATTTATTTGTTATTACATCATTACACAAAGGGCCATAATTTGAAATGTATACTGTAATGTGTTGTATATAAATAGCCATGTTGTTGCCAGATTGTTAACACACCAGGTAGGCATCTACTGGGCATGGCAGAGTGTTGCCGACATTGCAGACCAACACAAGAGCTCCTGGCCAAATGAGGTCAGGGTTTGAGCGTTTAATGCGACTTATGTAAAAGCCGTATTTCGGTCTAGCCAGATGGTTTTTGTTTCAAGAACCATATTATTACGTTTTTTTTGGAGGCTGCGAGGTAGATGCGTGAAGCTGGTACTACCGATCTGACTGGGTCAATAATGCAATTGAGGTAATCAGCCATCGAGAGGATGAAACCTGACAGTGTTAAAGGTTGAACATCACATGTCGTTGAATACAACTTCCATTTCTTATATGTTTCTATGGCATATGTGTATTTCTATGTATTCTGATACCAATGTATATAACAACAGAAGGGTTGACTCTGACAAGGTTAAAATATTAACCAAGTATGTACATATATTATACATGAAAGATGACATCTTTCATGAAGTTGCCGGGGGAGCGTGTCAGAGTCCAGAATAGTGCAGTGATGCAGTGACATCGTTACGCCCGCCAGGCGACTTAGTCCCCAGGAGGGATGCCGTAACTTCGTTACGCCGCCAGGCGAGTAGTAGTTACCTGCCCGCGAGATTGCTGGCTGACAAGACGGCTAGCGGTCAGGCAAGGACGACGCAAGACGCACGCATGCCTCGTGAAGCCACTTCAGGTGGGAGGCAAGTTGCGAACTAGCGGCAGACAGCTCTGGGACGCGGACTGGAACGGACGCAAGATGAGAGAAAGGCGTTGTGTGGTTTCTGTGCCTGAAAGTCGAGTGTCTGGACATCTTGAGAGATAGACTTGTGAGCTGTATTGTGTATGTAAGTGTATTGAAGTGTAAAGTATATATTGTCGTGATCATCGTACTGTATATGATCTGTAAATAAATCCATTGAACGTTGTGTCGTTGAGTCTCAAGTCAAATCACGTTGTACTTGTACTGTCTCA
>JACEFZ010000331.1:112500-142500 GCA_014155875.1 Cepaea nemoralis | reverse complement strand
CGCTTCCTTTTTGTAACACTCAGACACACACACAAACACACAGACAGACACGCAAACACACACACGAGGGCTTTCATAAAGACCAACAACAAACTTTATAATGATGCATGTCCTTTGTGATCAACCTCAGGTTAATATTCTAGGCAATATTACGTTCAGTAGTTTGCCATTGCTTTCTGAACAAGTAGTCAACATTCAAGTCCAACTTAATGTCGGTGCATGGAATAAACCCCCTTCCCCCATCCCTACCCATCTCGCCATCGACGCACCTGAAGTTTACGAGTGAGTGTTCTCATCTTTTCGGCTACGCCATCTTATAACAACAAATAACATGCGATAATAAACACGTAAGAAAACAGGGTTAGAGAATATAACAACAAACATGCAATCAATATTGAGGGAAATTCTACAGGGGAAATTAGAATGATACATCACGTGATGGGTCAATGGTTACATTACAGAGGGAATTGCAAGCATACCGGATAGACTTGAACATGACTGACTTGACTGATACAAGGCGTGGCTGGCACGAGACTTGACTGATACAAGGCGTGGCTGGCACGAGACTTGAGTGATGCAAGACGTGGCTGGCACGAGACTTGAGTGATACTACAAGACGTGGCTGACACGAGACTTGACTGATACAAGACGTGGCTGGCACGAGACTTGAGCGATACAAGACGTGGCTGGCAAGAGAACTTGGCTGATTCAAGACGTGACTGGCACGGGACTTGACTGACGGAAAATCTAATTTGTATGAGACTTGATTGATAAAACTTGACTGGCACGAGACTTGGCTGACGCAAAATCTATCTTGTATGAGTTTTGACAGATGCTGAGCTGGACAAGCAAAATACTTTATTGGTAATTAGCTCGACTGTGTTAAGACTCGACTGACACGAAATTTGACTTATGGAAGACTTTATTTGTCCTTGACCTGCCTGGTAAGAAACTTTACTGGTTCGGTACTTAACTTTCACCAAATATTAATTGGTCTATAACTTGACTGAGATAAGACTCAATAGTGAGAGGTTTGAATTATCCGAGGCTTAGTCTGTACGAAACTAGACTGGTGTCAGCTTCAATAAAAGACATTTGTCAAGTTCACAACTCGATTTAGATGAGACTTGACGGATACAAATAATTATATGAGAGATTATTTGTTGCAGCGTGGATAGTTTGTACCCTTGTGCTCCATCTGGTGTTTCGCCTGACGGGTTTGTATCCTGTGCATCTTGAAATGATGTTTTTCTGTTGTCTTGTTAATCCTCTATTAGCCACGTCTGTACTATTGACTATCTCCAAAGCTTTGATTGCCCAGAAAATATATGACAAATGGTTAATCCATTACAATCGCTGGTTTTAAACGTGGCCAGTAGAAAACAGCAAATTCGCTCAAAAAAGTTAACAAAGCATCCGGACTGAAACACAATCCTACCCCCAAGAAACAATTAACAATAAATCCGCAGAAACAAAGTATATCTGGTGTAGAGTTCTCTATCACACTGATGTGTGTTGACGAATCTACGAAGGTTCAGATGACTGTGAACAAAGATCTTCATTGTCGCGAAAGTCTGGTACTAACTGAATCGTTATTACACGAGTTGTACACTTTCCACCTTGAATATTCTATAGCAATAAAAACAAATATTAATCCGTTATACATAACACTAAAGGCAATTATAATGAATGATAATGCTTGAGATAAAGCTGAAGAAAATGAAAACAGTCTGCTAATTCTATATTCATTTGGAATACAACTCTATATTAAACCAGCAAGCACTTAGTGTAATGGTTATGACGTTATACGTCGCCGTGGTTCGATGCCAGCTGTAGTGGCTCACTAGGCTAGGCGAGACTGGCCACATATACCCATATGGGCTCATGCCTACAAAAATGTGATGGTTCTTACACTTCACATAAACAGAACAGGTTGTGGCTACGGGGGTTTGTTCTAATCTCTCTCTGTATTACATCACTTGTATATAGAATTCACATCCGCCATGTATTACATTAGGTTATTCACTCTTTATCAGAAATAGAAATCCATGTCAGTGCTAAAACACAATTCCTGTGGTATTTTCGCAAATTAATATGGATGTGCCAAAGGATGTGCAGGAGTTATAGTAATAACTGTACTATAAAGGACAGAAGTTGTGAAGGAGTTATAGTAATAACTGTACTTTACAGGGCAGAAGTTGTGAAGGAGTTATAGTAATAACTGTACTATACAGAACAGAGGTTGTGAAGGAATTATAGTAATAACTGTACTATATAGGGCAGAGGTTGTGAAAGGGTTATAATAATTGTACTATACAGAAGAGAGGTTATGAAGGAGTTATAGCAATAACTGTACTATACACGACAGAGGTTGTGAAGGAGTTATAGTAATAGCTGTACTAATACAGACCAGAGGTTGTGGAAGGGTTATAGTAATAACTGTACTATACTAGACCGAGGCTGTGTAAGATTTATAGTAATAATTACTATAGGAGACATCGAGTCTAAAGAAATTATAGTAATGGTTTTACTAAACGAGACAGAGAGGGTGAAGAAGTAATAATTACTATAGGAGAAGAAGTTATATTAATGGCTCTACTAAACGAGGCAGGACAGTGTGAAGAAGTAATAATTATTATCGGAGAAGAAGTTATAGTAATAACTCTACTATATGGTAATTAAAGGCATCCGGGGTAGTGTAGTGGCTAGACGCTGGCTGGCCCATCCAGTGGGCGTGGGTTAGAATCCGCATCCGAACGGATTTTCGTAAGTGGCATAGGTTCCAAGGTCTAGGCAGAGTAAACTGGACCAGCAGGAATCGCCATGGGAAGTAAAAGCGTCCGGAGCTACAGTGACCACATCACCCACTGAATGGGCTATGCAAATATGGGTCTAGCACCATCAGCCCGAGCTTTATGTAGTTGATAGGGAACTACGCTGATATTATATGACGAGGGTTCGACGCCTGCGCTCGTCATCCGCCAACAGAGGACAACCTACTGGCCAGCTATTTCCCCGTGCATTCAGGCCTACTAAATTCCCAGGCCTAATACCATCACATAGCCATGCACGTTCCTGCTTGTAGACCGTATGCACCTACAGGCGTGTAAATTTATTTCCTTGCACTAACTTCTGGGGGTCGCCGAGCACATGTGCAGACACTCACTATTCGTGTCTTGACTGCCTCAAACTGGATATACTCTTCTTAAGGGAGTCTCCGTGACCAAGTATTTAAGCCGCCCGCCTCCCGCTGCGAAAGTTGTTGGTTCGATTCCGAGCCACGTCGTTGGGTTAACGAGTGCAATTTTCCTGGGGGTCATCGTTGGTGTTACGGAGTTCGTGGTTTGTGCGACGTTTGCGGGAGGACGCCGTGACGAAAGAGACCGTTCCATATGGGATAAGACGTAGTGAAACGAAGTTTATCCTGATGTCTGTTAAAAACCTTTAAGATACTTTTCTCACCCGCCCTATATCTCTTTCAGTAGTCCGTAACACTGACCCACTCTATCCCACCGACCACGTTAACTTCTTGTTAAAATAGGATTATTATATGAATCTCTTACGATCAACCATGTAACACTGACCCACTTTATCCCAACTGTCACTTTCACTTCTGGTTTCAAATAGGGTTATTATATGAATCTCTTAAGATCAACCATGTAACACTGACCACGTTTATCCCAACTGTCACTTTCACTTCTGGTTTCACATACGGTTATTATTTGAATCCCTTAAGACCAACCATGTATTGATTAAAACCAATAATAATAATAATAAGAAGAAAAATAAATAATTGCTTTAGATAGAACGGGCGTTATAGTGAAACACTATGATATATCAGAAGTAAGGGTTTCGAGCCTGCTTCGTGGCTTAGAGGTTATGACTTTTCTCCGTAATCTCGTATACTCTCGTGGGTTAACGTGATGACGGTAAGAATCAGCGGTGGTTGGAATCGCATCGATAACATACGGGGTATGTGAGCCGGCCGCTCAGAAAGCAATGGCAAACTACTGAGCGTAATCTTGCCAAGAGATCAACATACAGCTGGAAGATGCTGGTGTTGACAGCTATGTCATGTAAAGGATATGAAAAAAAAAAAAAGGGTTTCGAACATCAGACGTTACAGTCATAGCTGTGAAAATGTTGATTAGTTTTAACTGCTTGCTGGACCAGAATATCTATAGATCCCTGGGCTCGACCCACCCTAATACAAGTGGGAACTAGACAATTTTCTGTCTATTTTTCTGGGAATTGTATAGGAATGAAAAACGACGAGAAAGGGAACTGGCAATCTCAGCTAAAATATCATGTCCTGCTATATGTAGAGATTTAACACTTTCCACACCAACGGCAGTGTTGTTCAGTAGGACTATCCTGAAGCACATACAAGTATATACGGAGATATGATGAGGTTAGAAATTAGACTTAAACAGTCAACATTTTTTGGAGATGTTATGAGAAGAAATGGATTGGATAACTTGGTGACGACTGGCAAGATCGAAGGGAACAGACCAAGGGGAAGACCGAGAACTAAATACATGGATGGCTTGGTCACATGGCATGGTCGAGACAGGAACACTGAGCTGATCCACGACTCTGGTGATCGAGTGAAATGGCGAGTCATGCCCACCCACACTTTCCGGACATGGCACATGATAGATAGAGTGATTGATTGATTGATGATGATGTTATATATACATATATATTTATTGTAACAAAAGGGAGGAAAATAGAGGGAGAATTAGTTAAAGGAATCTGAAAAGGTTACGAATAAAAAGATGGATGATGGAAGAAATAAAATAGAGACAAGTAATTATTTTGACCACAGCTGTATTGAGTTAAAACATCTAATAACGTTGGAAGTAGTGTAGTTTCTGAGGAAAATACAAAGACTACCATGGATAGACTGAAAAATCAATGAGCAAGTACTACAAGAAGTTAATAAAGCCGTAAACCGATTAGAGAATTTAGACGTAGACAATCAGTATTTGTTGAGCACGTTATGAGAAGAAATAAACTAGAGAACTTAATTACAAATGGCAAGACTGAGGGGAAAAGAACCAGGGGAAGACAGAGAAGTAAATATCTGGATGGCTTGGCACGTGGCTTGGTCGAGGTAAGAACACGGAACTGATCTACGACTCTGGTGATCGTGTAAATTAACGAAACATGACCGCTCACGCTTATCGGCAAAGCACATAATGATAAGAGGTGTTGGGTTGTGTTGAGTTAAGTACAGAACAGGTATCACATCACTCGGTACATTCCAGTACGTGCTCCGTCCTCATATTCAACAACCAGCGGCGAGTCCCAATAATATTGGTACCAGTTGTTGTCTGATTATGTCTGATCCTCTGATTATAGAGTGTCGGTCTGATCCATTCTCACCAGCCTAAAATGTTTTATCTGGTATTCTATGATATACACATGATCCCGAAGCATATCAACCACATTTGGGCCTTATCATGCTCCAATATACCACTCAACTGTGCAGTGGTGTCCGCCTCGAGTGCTGGAGGTCCCGGGTTCAAGCCCCGGCGAGGACCGGGATTTATTTCACGTGGACTTCTAGTAGTAAAATTTCCCCTGGTTTCTGGGTAGTGAGATCGGACGCCCTTGTGTATTGTTGTGCACGTAAACAATCCCTTGGCAGTTGGAAATCGAAAAAGAGTAGCCTAACGGCGCTGCCCGGGCAACATTTCGAGTTAAAAATCTACCCAAAGTATTTCAGGATCCTCGCCGGTGCTACGGAGTTCGTGCACTGAGCTGAGTTTCTCCAAACTCAGATTTGAGTTAGGAGGAGAACGGAGCACTTATGGGTTACACCCGTGTGCCGTGATGTTGATCCATCGACTGTGCAAACCCAGCCAATCTGCCCGCTGCTCGTCTCAGACTATACATGCACGTCCTGGCGACAGATCCATCAGATATTCTTTATCTTTGATTCTTTTAATTGAAGCATGCCCACACTAAAAGCAATGACATGTGTGTCCCAACCATCACGACTGAACTTTCAATTGTAGACAAGCAAGAGGTAGTCAACAATACAAGTGGTAGGATAATATAAGGAGATGAATGAACAAGAGTCTCTCATAGTGTGTCACAAGAGTCTGAGGTAGAAAGTGTTGGAAAACCATAGCAGCTAACCTGCAATGTGGAGACGGCACTTGACTAATTGCTGTATATAGAATGTGAGTAATATTCTATATCTTCGTCATTGTTAGATCACTCGCTTGTAAACCGACTCACCGACTGACCGTCGACCGGATGGACCGATCGACCGATTGACAGACAGTTCTATCGAGAGAGAGAGAGAGAGAGAGAGAGAGAGAGAGAGAGAGAGAGAGAGAGAGAGAGAGAGAGAGAGAGAGAGAGAGAGAGAACGAACGAACGAACAGACTTTATTTTCAAACGGGTAACAAATTGGGCACGCAGGCCCGTCTTACATTCGGCCCTTCCAATCACTCATCTTTCTTTCATCAACAGTGCATAGGAAAAAAAACATTGTCACATGAATTTTGTAAACATAAACAATGCATATTACTATGTTATGAGACACATCCACCACCCACCCACACAGCCCCCATTCACTCCAACTCCCCCACCCAACCACACACACATACAATACATTCACCCACCCATCCACCACATCCCTACACCTACACATCTCCCCACCCACACACACCTCTCACCCACCACACATCCCATCCACCCACACCCCAAGCACACATACATTCAATAAGCCACACATCCCCCACCTACACACATCTCCCCACCCACTCACATATCCTATACCCGTCCCATTTTCCACCAACAATCACTCACCCAATATCCTCCTCCACCCACAGACCTCCAACCACACAGCCAAACACACATTCCTCAGCCACACACACATCTCCCCGTCAACTCACATATTCCGCACCTACCCACACACAAACTCCGCACTCACCCACATAATCTCCCATCTCCCCCAGCCCACTCACAGATCCCGAGCCCACGCCTACGAACATCCCCCACCATCTCCTAACCTGCTCACACTCACCCACCCACATATCCTCTACCCACCCACACATCCTCTACCCACCCATCCCCTAACCAAGCATCCCTAAACCACACACCCTTGCTCATATACATTTACCCGCCCACACATCCTCTACCCAACCACACATCCTCCTATCCACCCATTCCCCCGGCCACACATCCCTTAACCACAACCCCTACCCATATACACACACATCCCCACCCACGCACAATCTCCCCACCCATACACAATCTCCCCACCATACAAACATCCCTCACACACATCCCCACCCACCAACACATCCCCCATTCACAAACACACACCTCCCATCCACGCAAACACAACCCGCACACACATCCCCAAACACATCCCTAGACACACGTACTTATCCCTCAACCACTAACACCCACACATCCCATACCCACTCATCAACACATACATCTCCTATCTACCCACCCACACTCACACACCCCAACCACCCATCTAAGCAACATCCCCCACCCTCACACACATCCTTCACCCACCCGCAAACCCAACCACACCTTCACCCACCCACACAAACATCAATTATCCACACCCAGCTCCCCTCCCACACAACACCACACCCACACACATCCCAAAGACACATCCCTCACCCACACACACATCTATCCACACATCTCCTACCCAGCCATACATCCCCCAAGTACAATCACCCTCACTACCCACACATACATCCTCCATTCAGCCACACACACCCCCACCCAGCCAGACATATCCCCCACCCACACACACATCTCCAAATCCATCACCCACACCCATCACGCACCCCTCCCCCAACCCACACACATTCACCCACACATCTCTCACCCACACACATTCCCCACCCATCCACCCAAACATCCCACACCCATACACATCCCTCACCCACACACACACATCCCCAAACCCACAACCACCCCCACCTGCACACATCTCCCACCCACCACATATCCCCACACCCACATCTCCCC
This sequence comes from Cepaea nemoralis, assembly GCA_014155875.1. Taxonomy (NCBI): domain Eukaryota; kingdom Metazoa; phylum Mollusca; class Gastropoda; order Stylommatophora; family Helicidae; genus Cepaea; species Cepaea nemoralis. The sequence goes on along the minus strand of JACEFZ010000331.1, from coordinate 134,487 downwards.
ACCTACACATATACCCCCACCCATCCTATAACCCACCATCAATCATCCACCAACATATCCTCCTCCACCCACTCACCCACAACCACCTAGACAAACACACATCCCGACCCACAAACACATCTCCCCGCCAACCCATACATCTCGCACGCACCCACACAAATTCCCCACCCACCCACACAATCCCACTCCGCCCACCCACACATCCTGAGCCCACCCACACACATCACGAATCTACCCACACACACATCCCCCCATTCCCCCAACCTACTATTATGATGAAACTCCCACACTTTACACACACATACAGTGACGATTGTCGTGAGCATTGTCGCAAAATTGTAAAGAAAATGGAGAAAAATTGTACATATACATTTTGTAACTTAAAAATTAGTGATGCAATTCAACTCTCTCTCTCTCTCTCTCTCTCTCTCTCTCTCTCTCTCTCTCTCTCTCTCTCTCTCTCTCTCTCTCTCTCATTCACTAACGCTCTCACTCACATTACAGTAATATTATATTATACATGATAAAATCAAGTGTCTTACATACAAAATGATAATGTGAAAGATGAAAATACACAAAAAATATGGAATGGCATGTTACAGGACATGCGAGCAATCAATTCTCTCTCTCTCTCTCTCTCTCTTTCTCTCTCTCTCTCATTACACAGGCACACACACATTCCCCACGCACACACACATATCCCTCACATACACGCCCATACATACATCCTCACATCTAGACAAATACATGATGCCTCACATGATCACTGAAACTAATAAGAACAAACTCCCACACTTTACACATAATTGAGACACTTGACGATTGTCGTGAGAATTCTCGCAATTGCAAGAAGTGGAGAAAAAATTGTACATATACATTATGTAGCGTAAAAATTAGTGAAGCAATTCAACTCTCTCTTTTTTTCTCTCTCTCTCCCTCTCTTTCTCTATCTCTCTCTCTCTCTCTCTCTCTCTCTCTCTCTCTCTCTCTCTCTATCTTTCTCTCTCTCTCTCTCTCTCTCTCTCTCTCTCTCTCTCTCTCTTGCGCGCTCTCTCTCTCTCTCTCTCTCTCTCTCTCTCTCTCTCACTAACTCTCTCACTCACATATATGAAAGATGAGAATACATAAAAAATATGGAATGGCATATAAACACATGAACGCACACCTTAACACACGTACAGACATACACACAGAGGCACACACAGATACACACATGTACACACATATACACCCATACACGCATCCAGACATGCACACACATACATCACACTTTCTCATGCACTCTCTCATTCACCCACGCTCTCTCTTTTACACACTCACTCGCTCTCACACTCACTCATTCGCGCACATACACGCATACCCACAAATTCTCTCTCACTCACTCACGCTCCCTTACGCACTCATTTACTCGATGACTTTCTAACTCACACTTACTCACTAACTTTCACACTCTATCACACAGACAGGCAGACACACAACACACCCACTCTCTCAGATTCACTCATTCTCTAACTAAATCTCTCACACATATGTCCACACACACTCACTCACTTTTACACTCACTCAGGCACACGCACATGCATACTCTCTCACTCTCACTTATACTAATTCTTCCACTCACACTCTTTCTCGCTCACTCTCTCACCCACTGTCTCGCTCACACACATACAGTGAAGAATGATAGTGGAAAAATGATACTAGAAGTTGACTTATGGAGGCATATAGTCGGTATGAAGTAAGTATTGAAAGAGTTTTCGGTTGAATTTGTAGGGACTCATTGGTCTTTTCAGTTCTGGTGGAAGGCTATTCCACAAGTGAGCACCAGAATATGCGAAACAAGTTTTGTATAAGTCCAATCTAGGCTTAGGAAGCTGTAATAAATTTAAGCGCTTACTGTTCATTGCATTAGATTGAATTAACGGTAGAAGATACTCTGGGGTATTTTCAGATATAATTTTATTCACTAATTTGGCTTTGTTAAAAAGGAAGCGCTTTTGAAGTGGTAGTAGTCTTAGATGGCTGTATAATTTATTACTTTCAACGTGCTTTATGCTAGAAACTAGACGTATAGCGCGGTTTTGAAGCGAACACAATCGTTTCATATTAGATTTAGGGCAGCCATCCCAGACTGTGGAACAATAATCGAGAGGTGATTGGATATAGGATGCATACAATAGTTTACGTGTGCTTTCATCCAAAAAGTGTTGAATCTTAGCAAGTTGGTAAACTTTTTGTGCTATTCTCTTGGTAAGGACGTGAACATGAGGGCTCCAGTTTAAATGTCTGTCAATTAAAAGACCTAATGTTTTATGTTCATTTACATTAATTATAGGTAACGTGTCCACGTGGAGCTCGAGCGGAGTCCCAGTTATGGCTAGGGTCTGTAGTTTTTGTCTGGTCGTTATTAGCATGGATTTGGTTTTGTCGATGTTAATTAACATGCGATTTTCATTGCTCCATCTACTAAGGTTGTCAAGTTCGTTTTGTAAAGAGCTCTCTAAGTCATAAAGGCTCTCTTGACTTGTGTAAATAGTGCAGTCGTCCGCAAATAGATCACACGAAGTATTGAGGTATAAAGGAAGATCGTTAATATACACTGCAAAAAGCAGCGGACCTAGTATTGAGCCCTGAGGCACCCCAAAATTAAGTTGTGTGGGTCTTGATAGACAGTTATTGAAGGACACTACTTGTTGTATGTCTGATAAAAATGACGTAATTAGGTTCACCATATTGGTGCTAGTCTTCATGTGTTTTAATTTTCTAATTAAAATGTCATGATCTACCATATCAAAGGCCTTTTTAATGTCTACAAATACTGCTCCACAAATGTTGCCATTGTTGATACAAAGATGCCAGTTATCGGTCATTTTTGTAAGGGCACTATGGCAAGAATATTTAGGTCGAAACCCAGATTGACTGTCAATTATTAGATCGTTGTTAATTAAATGATGTAGTGCTATTTTATGCATGTGTTTTTCTAATGGCTTTGATAGCGACGATAGTAAAGAAATAGGTCTATAATTACCCAAGACGCTAATATCAGTTGAGTCATTTTTAAGTAGCGGATACACTTTAGCAACTTTAAAGGCAGATGGAAAGTAGTTTTTGGATAGGCACTGGTTATATATGAACGTTAAGGACTCACTAATAATAGGTGCAGCACACCGAAGAATTCTATTACTGATATCATCTAGGCCTTCTGAATTTGTTGCTTTGAGATTCAAGAGATATTTATATACTTCTGCAGTAGACATCAAGGGAATCTCAGGGGGAATATTTCTAGAGCACTTCCCTTCACAGAATGATGACAGTGAACTTAAATTACATACTGAGTCTGGTATTGAGGACTTTAGATTCTCTATTTCTGATTGAAAGAAGTAATTGAAATCCTCGCATGTTATAGAGTTTGGTATTGCTGACTCTGAAGCGTGTTTCTTGTTGGTTAGAGAGTTAATAGCCTTCCATATATTTGTGTTATTTGATTTATCTACAATCAAATTTTTGAAGAGAGAGAGAGAGAGAGAGAGAGAGAGAGAGAGAGAGAGAGAGAGAGAGAGAGAGAGAGAGAGAGAGCAAAAGGCAAAGAGAAGAGGTATTAGCAACAAATAAAGTCATCATCATCAAGTGCCGTGCCGGCTGGCGTAGGCGTTCAAGGCTCTCCATAGATCACGGTCTTTGGTTTTCTGGATCAACTCTGCTGCTGATATTCCTCCATGCCACCGTCTCAATCCATCCAGCATCACTTCTCTTGGTCTACCTCTGTCTCTCTTCCCCTCGATCTTTCCAGTTGTTACGATGTTCTCCAATGCCTCTCTTCTCATCACATGACCGAGGAAAGCTGTTTGTCTCTGTCTTATTGTTGTATATAATGTTATAGTTTCGTTAGCCTATTTCAGGCAGTCGTCGTTAGTTACTCTGGCAGTCCAAGGAATTCGCAACATTCGTCTCAGGAACCACATCTCTGTTGCTTCTAATTTCTTCTTAATTTGTTCATTTACATTCCAAGATTCACTGCCATACAGCAAAACTGGTTCTACATAACATTTCAGCACTCTCTTTCTTACATTCAGTGATAGTGACTTATTGCATAAGGTACTCTTCATTTTCTGAAATGCGGCTTTTGCCTGCCCTATTCTGCTCCTAATCTCTGTTGTACATCTTCCATCTGATGTTATAAATGCCCCTAGGTATCTAAAATTATCAACTTGGATAAGGATTTTCCCTTCTATTTCTATGTCACATTTTGGTGTCACCATTTTCTTTGATATTACCATTGTTACTGTTTTCTTGATATTCAAGGAGAGTCCTTTCCTTGCACTCTCTGTTACTACAACGTCTAATAATTGTTGTAGGTCTGTTGAATTATCCGCCACCAATACTGTGTCATCTGCATAGCGTATATTATTTATATTATAACCTCCAACTAGTATTCCTGGCATCTCTTTGATCTCTCTCATTATTACTTCGCTATACAAATAAAGTAATACAATAAAATAATCCAATATTATAAGGATATGACCCACTATTACAAAGATGAGACCCAATATTATAGCGATTTGCCCCAATATTACAAAGATGTGACCCACTATCATACCTACAATATCATTAATTAATAAAGATCTTCTCATAATGTGACCAAGAAAATGATGACTGCTCTTTCTGATGTTTGTGATAAGTTGTCTTTGTGACATAGCTTACCTCAAAACGTCCAGATTACTCATTTTAGCTGCCCAATTAATTTTCATCACTCTTCAATAAAACTTCTCTCCAAGGCTTCCAGGGATTGTCCCATCCGTGTACTATTTGTCCAGGATTCGCAACCTTATGTTAAAATTGGCTCTATGTAGCATGCAAGAACTCGTTTTCTAACTTTGAACGACAATAACTGATTGCACAACACGTTATTCATTTTACTGAATGCAGGTGTTGCTGGTCCTATTCTATTCTTTATCTCTGTGATTCACCATGCTTCTGATGTTATCAATGTGCCTAGATATCTGAATTTCTGCACTTACCACAAAATAAAGTTATTTACGTTGCACAGTTAGGCACAGTCTGATTCTTTGATATCACCATGACTCCTGTCTTTCTTTTATTCAAACTTAGGGCCATTTATTTCACTTTCTATAACCACTATATCTATCATTTCCTGTAGATCCTTCTGAATCATTGATATCAAGACAGTGTCATCAGCATAAAGTAAGTTATTTATATTATGTCCACCAAACAGGATCGCTGACATATATTCTGTAGATTTCATTACATGTATACAATGAGAACAAATCAGGAGACAATACACAACTTTGTCTTATGCCCTTTTTTATACACTGAAATGTTCCTATAAGGTTGTTGATTCAATTGGCTGCTGTTTGCTGCCAATATATGTTCTTAATTATTCGCAGATCCTTGCCGGTTAATGTTCAGTTGCTTTAATAATTTTATTATTTCGTCATGTTTCACATTGCCAAATGCTTTTGTGTAGTCTATGAACCCAACTGTAGTTCACCAACAAGATGTCTTTTGGTATTTCACCATCGTCCATTCTCCTATTGTGTCCTATATATCTACGTCTATGAAGACTAAGCACTGAACAAACAGCCATAAAGCCCGTTTTTCCCAATATTTCAGTATTTGTGACACCTTGCCACTTAATACCATGTATTCTTCGCAGAAACAGCATAGGAAAGCAGTTTAAACATTTCTCTTGGTGTGAGTTGACCAGGCTTCACTACCATGACGAAGAGTACAAAGGACACAGGCTTGATAGACCAAGAATTTTGGTTTGGCAGTAAGCTTCCTGATCTGCTAGGCTCTCTATGTTAGCCTATTTTCTCTCTCTCGTCTGTCTGTCTGTCTGTCTGTCTGTCTTCTCTCTCTCTCTCTCTCTCTCTCTCTCTCTCTCTCTCATCACACACACACACACACACATATCGTGACACACACACATCGTGACACACACATCGTGACACACACACCGTGACACACACATCGTGACACACGCACAAACACACCGTGACACATACTAACACACCGTGGCACACACACCGTGACACAACACACACACACACCGTGACTCGCACACCGTGACACACACACACATCGTGACACACACACACATCGTGACACACACACACATCATGACACACAAATCGTTACACACACATCAGTTACACACACATCATGAATCAGGCAGCCAAGCAAAACAGCTTAATACAAATAGCCTGACTGAATTTCACAATGCTTAAATAGTGCGAAAAGTATGGCTATAAAGAATTAGATTGATAGACAGAGGGGGGATGTGTGGAGGGAGAGTGAAAGATAGACAAAGAGAGCGAGAAAGAGAGGGAGAGAAAGAAAGAAAGACGGTGGGGGGGGGAGATAACAAAGAAAGACAGAGGGGAGAGAGAGATACAGAGAAAAAGAGACACAGAGAGGGGAGAGGGAGAGAGAAAGAAAGATATAGAGAGTGTGAGAGATAAAGAGAGGGGAAGAGAAAGAGAGAAAAACGAAACACAGAGAGGAATTAAGAGAACAAGAAAGAAAAAAAAAAACCAAGGGGCGAAGGAGACAGAAAGAAAGAGAGACAGAGAGAGGGAGATGAGACAGATGGAGAAAGAAAGAGAGATAAACCATAAGAGAGACAAGGAAAGGGAGAAACAAGGCGAGAGAAACAAAGCGAGAGAGACAGGGAGAGTAAGAAAGAGAAAGAAGAGGACAAAGAAATAAAAAGAGAGAGAAAATGAGAGACAGAATGAGTGTGGCAAAAAAGAGAGAGAAACAATGAGTGATGATCAAAGAAAGTGACATAAAGAGAGAGAAGGAGGGAGAGAAAGAGAGAGAGAGAGAGAGACAGGGAGAGGAGCCGAGAGAAAAAGAGAGAGAACCAATAAGAGACACAAATAGAAACAAGAAGAGAGAAATAAAGAGACAGAGAGAGATAGATAGATAGATAGATAGATAGATAGATAGATAGAGAGAGAGAGAGAGAGAGAGAGAGAGAGAGAGAGAGAGAGAGAACGAGAGAAATAAAGAGAAAAAGAGAAAAAGAGAAAGAGAAAGAAAAAAAGAAGCAATGAGAGAGAGAGAGAGAGAGAGAGAGAGAGAGAGAGAGAGAGAGAGAGAGAGAGAGAGAGAGAGAAAGAGAGCGAGAGAGAGCGAGAGAAAGAGAAAGAGGGCTAAAGAGAAATACAAAAGAGAAAAAGAGAGAAAATAATGATAGCGAGAGAGAGAGAGAGAGAGAGAGAGAGAGAGAGAGAGAGAAAGAAAGAGCGAGAGAGAGAGGCTGATGAGGAGGAAGAGAAGGAGCAGAGAAGAGGGGTGGGGTAGGGACCGATAATGCCAGTTCAGACAATTCACAGAAATCATATTTTGGGAACCCTTGCCGATATTAAAATTTCACGATAAATAACTGCATAGGTATTGATTACCACAACTAGTGAGGGAGGGAAAGAAGTCCATAGTTCATGCTATTGGTACTCTAGCTTTATTATTCATTCATTCATTCATTCATTCAGTATTATGTCCTTTGCAGAACTTCACTCCCATAACAACATTCCGGAAAACGTCTCGATCACAAGCAAGATGTCCCGCGTCCGATACACCCATCTGGAGATCATCCGCCACATCCTGCACCCATCTTCTCTTTGGCCTTTCTCTTCCTCTCTTCCCGGACATATACCTCTCCATTATTTTTCTCTCCAAACTTTCATGACGTTTTAAATGACCAAAATATTTCAATTTTCTTTGTTTCATCGTCTTTAGTAGCCAACCCTCTTCAATATTCAGATCTTGTCGTATGGATGCATTTATTCTTTTCTGCATTCAAGATGTTCTTAGAACGTGTTTATAACATTTATATTCAAGGCATTTATGCGCTGTTCAGCTTATTTAATAAGTGTGATTATATAATGTTAATAGCCAAAGAAATATTTGATGCTCAGTAGATACTTTTATGCGAAGTTAAGTTCAAAACCATCATTACATTTAGAGACAGTTATGTTAAAAATCAACATTACTTTTATGGAAAGTTAATTTAACAACCAACATCACTTTCATGGAAAGATGAGTTACGTAAAAAATAAAATAAAAAACCAACATCACTTTTATGGAAAGATGTGTTAAGTTAAATACCAACATTACATTTATGTTAAGATGAGTTGAGTTACAAAACAACATCACTTTTATGGAAAGATGAGTTAAGTTAAAAACCAACATCATTGTTATGGATAGAGGAGGTAAGTTAAGAACAAACATCATATTTATGGAAGGATAAGTTAATTTAAGGACCAACATCACTTGTATGTACAGATTAGTTAAATTAAGAACCAACATCACTTTTATGGAAAGATGAGTTTAGTTACAACCAACATTACATTTATGGAAGAATGTGTTAAGTTAGGAACAAACATCATTTTTATGTAAAGATGACTTATGTTAAAAACCAACATCACTTTTATGGTAAGATTAGGTAAGTTAAAAACCAACATCACTGTTATGGAAAGATGAGTTGAGTTAAGAATCAACATCACTTTTATGGAAAGATGAGTTGAGTTATTAACCAACGCCACTTTTATGGAACGATAAGTTGAGTTAAAAACCAACATCACTTTTATAGAAAGGTGAGTTCAGTTAAGAACGCACATCACTGTTATGGAAAGATGAGTTAAGGTATGAGACAACATCACTTTCATGGAAGAATGAGTTAAGTTAGTCAGTAATAAGAGTCCTGCAGCAAGCTAGTACAGCTAGGGATTAAATTAAACTTGACCAGGTATCAATACATGCACGACTCAACTAACACCAGCCCACTGCAACAGACGAGAATGCCGAAGAGCATTGACTTGCCAAATTATGCGGATCTCTACCAGAAATGGTGAGAACTTAGTTTAGTTTAGTTTAGTCAATGGATCAACATCATGGCACACGGGTGTAACCCCTAAGTGCTCCGTTCTCCTCCTAACTCAAACCTGAGTTTGGAGAAACTCAGCTCAGTGCACCGGCGAGGTCCTGAAATACTTTGGGTAGATTTTTAACTCGAAATTTTGCCCGGGCAGCGCCGTTAGAATACTCTTTTTCGATTTCCAACTACCAAGAGATTGTTTACGTGCGCAACAATACATACGGGCGTCCGATCTCACTACCCAGAGACCAGGGACAATTTTTTATTAGAAGTCCACGTGAAAAAATCCCGGTCCTCACCGGGGCTTGACCCCGGGACCTCCAGCACTCGAGGCGGACACCATACCTCGAGACCATTTAAAGCTTATTTCAAGGCTAAAATGACAAAAGATCCCATGATAATATGAAAAATGGTGGGTGTCATTAACTTTCAAAGAAACGTTTAATTGCATGTACCGTATAGACGGCTCTGTGGCACAGGTGTTTCGGGCGCAAATATAGTCCTATAGTGTTCATGTACACACATTTCTACAGTCTCATGTTCATGCACACACATTTCTACAGTCTCATGTTCATGCACACACATGTCTACAGTCTCATGTTCATAACACCCTATAGTTGTTTAGTGTTCATGTACACACATGTCTAAAGTCTCATGTTCATAACACCCTATAGTCGTTTAGTGTTCATGTACACACATGACTACAGTCTCATGTTCATGCATACACATGTCTACAGTCTCATGTTCACACAGACACATGTCTACAGTCTCATGTTCATGCATACACATATACAATCTCATGTTCATGTACACCCATTTCTACAGTCTCATGTTAACGCACAGACATTTCTACAGTCTCATGTTCCTGTACATCCATTTCTACAGTCTCATGTTTATGCACACACATGTCTACAGTCTCATGTTCATGCACACCCATTTCTACAGTCTCACGTTAACGCACGGACATTGCTACTGTCTCATGTTCATGTACACCCATTTCTACAGTCTCATGTTCATGCACATACATATATACAATCTCATGTTCATGTACACACATGTCTACAGTCTCGTGTTCATGCACACACATTTTTACAGTCACACGTACATGCATACACATGCCTACAGTCTCATGTTCATAAACACACTTTTCTACAGTCTCATGTTCATGCACACACATTTCTAAGTCTCATGTTCATGCACACACATTTCTACAGTCTCATGTTCATGCACATACGTATCTAGGGTCTCATGTTCATGCACATACGTATCTAGGGTCTCATGTTCATGCACACACATTTCTACAGTCTCATGTTCATGCACATACGTATCTAGGGTCTCATGTTCATGTACACACATTTCTACAGTCTCATGTTCATGCACACACATATCTACAGTCTCATGTTCATGCACATACGTATCCATGGTCTCATGTTCATGTACACACATTTCTACAGTCTCATGTTCATGCACACACATATCTACAGTCTCATGTTCATGCACATACGTATCAAGGGTCTCATGTTCATGCACATACGTATCTAGTGTCTCATGTTCATGCACACTCATATCTACAGTCTCATGTTCATGCACATACGTATCTAGGGTCTCATGTTCATGCACACACATTTCTAGTCTCATGTTCATGAACATACGTATCTAGGGTCTCATGTTCATGCACATACGTATCTAGGGTCTCATGTTCATGCACACACATTTCTACAGTCTCATGTTCATGCACACACTTATCTAGGGTCTCATGTTCATGCACATTCGTATCTAGGGTCTCATGTTCATGCACACTCATATCTACAGTCTCATGTTCATGCAGACACATATCGACAGTCTCATGTTCATGCACACACATATCTACAGTCTCATGTTCATGCATACACATATCTACAGTCTCATGTTCATGCACACACATATCTACAGTCTCATGTTCATGCACACACATATCTACAGTCTCATGTTCATGCACACACATATCTACAGTCTCATATTCATGCACACACATATCTACAGTCTCATGTTCATGCACACACATATCTACAGTCTCATGTTCATGCACACTCATATCTACAGTCTCATGTTCATGCACACACATATCTACAATCTCATGTTCACGCACACACATATCTACAGTCTCATGTTCATGCACACTCATATCTACAGTCTCATGTTCATGCACACACATATCTACAGTCTCATGTTTATGCACACACATATCTACAGTCTCATGTTCACGCACACACATATCAACAGTCTCATGTTCATGCACACACATATCTACAGTATCATGTTCATGCACACACATATCTACAGTCTCATGTTCACGCACACACATATCTACAGTCTCATGTTCATGCACACACATGTCTACAGTCTCATGTTCATAACACCCTATAGTTGTTTAGTGTTCATGTACACACATGTCTAAAGTCTCATGTTCATAACACCCTATAGTCGTTTAGTGTTCATGTACACACATGACTACAGTCTCATGTTCATGCATACACATGTCCACAGTCTCATGTTCACACAGACACATGTCTACAGTCTCATGTTCATGCATACACATATACAATCTCATGTTCATGGACACACATTTCTACAGCCTCATGTTCATACATACACATGTCTACAGTCTCATATTCATGCACACACATTTTTAGTCTCATGTTAACGCACAGACATTTCTACAGTCTCATGTTCATGTACACCCATTTCTACAGTCTCATGTTAACGCGCAGACATTTCTACAGTCTCATGTTCCTGTACATCCATTTCTACAGTCTCATGTTTATGCACACACATGTCTACAGTCTCATGTTCATGCACACCCATTTCTACAGTCTCACGTTAACGCACGGACGTTGCTACTGTCTCATGTTCATGTACACCCATTTCTACAGTCTCATGTTCATGCACATACATATATACAATCACATGTTCATGTACATACATGTCTACAGTCTCGTGTTCATGCACACACATTTTTACAGTCACACGTACATGCATACACATGCCTACAGTCTCATGTTCATGCACACACATTTTTACAGTCACACGTTCATGCATACACATTTCTAAGTCTCATGTTCATGCACACACATTTCTACAGTCTCATGTTCATGCACATACGTATCTAGGGTCTCATGTTCATGCACATACGTATCTAGGGTCTCATGTTCATGCACACACATTTCTACAGTCTCATGTTCATGCACATACGTATCTAGGGTCTCATGTTCATGTACACACATTTCTACAGTCTCATGTTCATGCACACACATATCTACAGTCTCATGTTCATGCACATACGTATCTAGGGTCTCATGTTCATGTACACACATTTCTACAGTCTCATGTTCATGCACACACATATCTACAGTCTCATGTTCATGCACATACGTACCTAGTGTCTCATGTTCATGCACACTCATATCTACAGTCTCATGTTCATGCACATACGTATCTAGGGTCTCATGTTCATGCACACACATTTCTAGTCTCATGTTCATGAACATACGTATCTAGGGTCTCATGTTCATGCACATACCTATCTAGGGTCTCATGTTCATGCACACACATTTCTACAGTCTCATGTTCATGCACACACTTATCTAGGGTCTCATGTTCATGCACATTCGTACCTAGGGTCTCATGTTCATGCACACTCATATCTACAGTCTCATGTTCATGCACACACATATCGACAGTCTCATGTTCATGCACACACATATCTACAGTCTCATGTTCATGCATACACATATCTAAAGTCTCATGTTCATGCACACACATATCTACAGTCTCATGTTCATGCACACACATATCTACAGTCTCATGTTCATGCACACACATATCTACTGTCTCATGTTCATGCACACATATATTTACAGTCTCATGTTCATGCACACACATATCTACAGTCTCATGTTCATGCACACTCATATCTACAGTCTCATGTTCATGCACACACATATCTACAATCTCATGTTCACGCACACACATATCTACAGTCTCATGTTCATGCACACACATTCTACAGTCTCATGTTCACGCACACACATATCTACAGTCTCATGTTCATGCACACACATATCTACAGTCTCATGTTCATGCACACTCATATCTACAGTCTCATGTTCATGTACACACATATCTACAGTCTCATGTTCATGCACACTCATATCTACAGTCTCATATTCATGCACACACATATCAACAGTCTCATGTTCATGCACACACATATCTACAGTATCATGTTCATGCACACTCATATCTACAGACTCATGTTCATGCACACACATATCTACAGTCTCATGTTCATGCACACACATATCTACAGTCTCATGTTCATGCACACACATATCTACAGTCTCATGTTCATGCACACACACATATCTACAGTCTCATATTCATGCACACACATATCTACAGTCTCATGTTCATGCACACAATATCTACAGTCTCATGTTCATGCACACACATATCTACAGTCTCATGTTCACGCACACACATATCTACAGTCTCATGTTCATGCACACACATATCTACAGTCTCATCTTCATGCACACACATATCTACAGTCTCATGTTTATGCACACACATGTCTACAGTCTCATGTTCACGCACACACACATCTACAGTCTCATGTTCATGCACACACATATCTACAGTCTCATGTTCATGCACACACATATCTACAGTCTCATGTTCATGCACACACATATCTACAGTCTCATGTTCATGCACACACATATCTACAGTCTTATGTTCACGCACACACATATCTACAGTCTCATGTTCATGCACACACATATCTACAGTCTCATGTTCATGCACACACATATCTACAGTCTCATGTTCACGCACACACATATCTACAGTCTCATGTTAATAACACACATTTCTACAGTCTCATGTTAATATATACACATTTCTACAGTCTCATGTTCATATATACACATTTCTACAGTTTCATGTTCATTACACACAATACTTATACCTCACAGACGGCTCTGTGGCTAAGTGGTTGTGGACGCAATTATAGTCCTATAATATTATGTTCATGCACACACATATTGCATACCACGTTCGAAACACAGCTGCGGGCGATTTGCCAGCAGACTGCTTTGACCTGGTTTTCATAAAATGATATAAGTACCGGTCGTTCAGAAAGCAATTGTAAACTAGTTCGTTGCATATCGTTTACAGGATGTCGCAATCAACCCCAGCAGTACTTGGTTGTGATTTCTTGGCGAGTTTATGTTCAGTAGTTTGCCATTGCTTTCTGAACGACCGACTCTCATACCATTTTATAAAAATCCAACGCGAAGCGGTCTGCTGCAAAATCGCCCACAGCTGTGTTTCAATCGCGGGTATGCGGGATTACGAACTGCGTTCCATAACCCCTTCACCACAGAGCCGGCAATTGTAAACTATTGACATTAAAAAATAACTTGCCAAGAAATCACAGTCACAAAATGCTGGGGTTGACTGCGCCGTCCTGTAAGGGATATGCAACTAACATTGACCTTGCAGGACGCTGCAATCAACCCCAGTATATCTTGGATGTTGGTGATTTACAAGGCGATCTTAGTTCAGTTGTGTGTCATTGCTCCCCTGACGGCGGACGCCTCATTCCACGGAGATAAACGCCAAGCGGTTTGTTTCCAAATCGTCGGCAGCTGATTTCGAACCCGCCACTCGGTGTGTGTGGAGAATTGTGGAAGGCAGTTTCACGATCCCGAATGCCACAGTACCGGTCACCGCAACATTCTAACAAAAATGTTGCATGTTCTTGCATGACGTTGCCATCAAGAAGAGTTGATTTTCTTGCTAATTTTACGTTCAGCAGTTTGCCATTACCATTCAGAACAAGAAGTCAACATTTAAGTACAACAGAATGAAACCGCTGCCCCTCATTAGCGCACAGGAAGTTTTAGAGCGACCGCTCGTAACCATTCGATCACACTGACTTTAAAGGGAACATCCATTCAGCATGCTTTCACCTTTTGGAAAATTACCAACAGAACACACAAACCATATTTTGTCAACAATAAACTTCCTGGCGATTATAACTTTACATACATGTCATGAAGATGACAATGTAGGCACATGTCACGAAGATAACACTGTAAGCAAATGTCGCGAGGATGACACTGTAGGTAAATGTCACGAAGATGACACTGTAGGAAAATGTCACGAATATGATACTGTAGGCAAAAATCGCGAAGACGACACAGTAGGTAAGTGTCACGAAGATGACACTGTAGGCAAATGTCACAAAGATTACAATTTAGGCAAATGTCACGAAGATGAGACACTGTTGGCACATGTCACAAGGATGACACTATAGACAAATGTCACAAAGATGAAACTATTGGCCTCAAATATCACGAAGATGACACTGTAAGCAATTGTCGTGAGGATGACACTGTAGGTAAATGTCACGAAGGTGACACTGTATGCAAATGTCGCGAACATTACTTTGCAGGCCCATGTTATGAACATGAGAGTAAATGTGAGGACGTGTAAGTAAACGTGATTAATGTAAGACTGTAGGTAAATGTTGTGAACATGAAAGTGTAAGTTAATATCATGAACATGAGAGTGTGGGTTAATATCATGAACATGCGAGTGTAGGGTTAATATCATGAACATGAGAGTGTGGGTTAATATCATGAACATGAGAGTGGAGGTTAATATCATGAACATGAGAGTGTAGGTTAATATCATGAACATGAGAGTGTGGGTTAATATCATGAACATGAGAGTGTAGGTTAATATCATGAACATGAGAGTGTAGGTTAATATCATGAACATGAGAGTGTAGGTTAATATCATGAACATGAGAGTGTAGGTTAATATCATGAACATGAGAGTGTAGGTTAATATCATGAACTTGAGAGTGTAGGTTAATATCATGAACATGAGAGTGTAGGGAAATGTCATGAACATGAGAGTGTAGGTTAATGACATGAACATGAGAGTGTAGGTTAATATCATGAACATGAGAGTGTAGGTTAATGTCATGAACATGAGATAGTAGGTTAATGTCATGAACATGAGAGTGTAGGGAAATGTCATGAACATGAGAGTGTAGGTTAATATCATGAACATGAGAGTGTAGGTTAATATCATGAACATGAGAGTGTAGGTTAATATCATGAACATGAGAGTGTAGGGAAATGTCATGAACATGAGAGTGTAGGTTAATGTCATGAACATGAGAGTGTAGGTTAATGTCATGAACATGAGAGTGTAGGGAAATGTCATGAACATGAGAGTGTAGGTAAATGTCATGAACATGAGAGTGTAGGGAAATGTCATGAACATGAGAGTGTAGGGAAATGTCATGAACATGAGAGTGTAGGTTAATGTCATGAACATGAGAGTGTAGGTTAATGTCATCAACATGAGAGTGTAGGTTAATATCATGAACATGAGAGTGTAGGTTAATATCATGAATATGAGAGTGTGGGTTAATATCATGAACATGAGAGTGTAGGTTAATATCATGAACATGAGACTGTAGGCAAATATCATGAACACGAGACTGTAGATAAATATCATGAACACGAGACTGTAGGTAAATATCATGAACACGAGACTGTAGGTAAATATCATGAACACGAGACTGTAGGTAAAAGTCATGAACACGAGATTGTAGGTAAATATCATGAACACGAGACTGTAGGTAAATATCATGAACATGAGAGTGTAGGTTAATGTCATGAACATGAGAGTGTAGGTTAATGTCATGAACATGAGAGTGTAGGGAAATGTCATGAACATGAGAGTGTAGGGAAATGTCATGAACATGAGAGTGTAAGTTAATATCATGAACATGAGATTGTAGGTTAATATCATGAATATGAGAGTGTGGGTTAATATCATGAACATGAGATTGTAGGTTAATATCATGAACATGAGACTGCAGGCAAATATCATGAACACGAGACTGTAGGTAAATATCATGAACACGAGACTGTAGGTAAATATCATGAACACGAGACTGTAGGTAAATATCATGAACACGAGACTGTAGGTAAAAGTCATGAACACGAGATTGTAGGTAAATATCATGAACACGAGACTGTAGGTAAATATCATGAACACGAGACTGTAGGTAAAAGTCATGAACAGGAGACTGTAGGTAAATATCATGAACACGAGACTGTAGGTAAATATCATGAACACGAGATTGTAGGTAAATATCATGAACACGAGACTGTAGGTAAATATCATGAACAGGAGTCTGTAGGTAAATACCATGAAAACGAGACTGTAGGTAAATATCATGAACACGAGACTGTAGGTAAATATCATGAACACGAGACTGTAGGTAAATATCATGAACAGGAGTCTGTAGGTAAATATCATGAACAAATCAAAATCAAATCAAATCAAATCAACTTTATTAGGGTCACAAATTGGGCGCGCAGGCCCGTCTTACATTCGGCCCTTCCAATCACTCGTCTTTCGTTCATCAAGAGCATTATACATTTACATAGGAAGAAAAATAAAACATTGTGAAATGAATGTTGTAAACATAAACAAGGCTAAACATGGAGAAAAATGTGTACATAAAAAGTATGTGACATAAAAGTAGTGATGCCAGCGCGTCCCACACACACACACACACACACACACACACACACACACACACCACACCACACACACTCTCTCTCTCTCTCTCTTTCATTCACTCTCACTCTCACTCATTCACTCACACACACACTCTCACTCATTCACTCTCCCGTTCACTCATTCACTCTCCCGTTCACTCATTCACTCTCCCGCTCACTCATTCACTCTCCCGCTCACTCATTCACTCTCACGCTCACTCATTCTGTCTCTCCCGCTCACTCATTCACTCTCCCGTTCAATCATTCACTCTCCCGCTCACTCATTCACTCTCACTCATTCACTCTCACGCTCACTCATTCACTGTCCCGCTCACTCATTCACTCTGCCGCTCACTCATTCACTCTCACGCTCACTCATTCACTCTCACGCTCAATCATTCACTCTCCCGCTCACTCATTCGCTCTCACGCTCACTCATTCACTCTCCCGCTCACTCATTCACCCTCACGCTCACTCATTCACTCTCACTCATTCACTCTCCCGCTCACTCATTCACTCTCACTCATTCACTCTCCCGCTCACTCATTCACTCTCACGCTCACTCATTCACTCTCACGCTCACTCATTTACTCTCACGCTCACTCATTCACTCTCACTAATTCACTCTCACGCTCACTCATTCACTCTCATGCTCACTCATTCTGTCTCTCATTCACACTCACTCACTCTCTCACTCAAACTACAGTAATGAACATAAGTTTAGATTATACATGATAAAATCAAATGGTATTTAACTTATAATATGACAGATGAGAATACACAAACATATGGATTCGCCTGTTACATAGCATGCGTGTTACATGACATGCATCTGCTCAGCTCTCTCTCTCTCTCTCTCTCTCTCTCTCTCTCTCTCTCTCTCTCTCTCTCTCTCTCTCTCTCTCTCTCTCTCTAGAGAAACACGAGACTGTAGGTAAATATCATGAACACGAGACTGTAGGTAAAAGTCATGAACACGAGATTGTAGGTAAAAGTTATGAACACGAGATTGTAGGTAAATGTCATGAACACGAGATTGTAGGTAAAAGTCATGAACACGAGATTGTAGGTAAACGTTATGAACACGAGATTGTAGGTAAAAGTCATGAACACGAGATTGTAGGTAAAAGTCATGAACACGAGATTGTAGGTTAATGTCATGAACACGAGATTGTAGGTTAATGTCATGAACACGAGATTGTAGGTTAATATTATGAACAGGAGACTGTAGGTAAATATTATGAACAGGAGACTGTAGGTAAATATTATGACCAGGAGACTGTAGGTAAATATTATGAACACGAGACTGTAGGTAAAAGTCATGAACAGGAGACTGTAGGTAAATATCATGAACACGAGACTGTAGGTAAATATCATGAACACGAGATTGTAGGTAAATATCATGAACACGAGACTGTAGGTAAATATCATGAACAGGAGTCTGTAGGTAAATACCATGAAAACGAGACTGTAGGTAAATATCATGAACACGAGACTGTAGGTAAATATCATGAACACGAGACTGTAGGTAAATATCATGAACAGGAGTCTGTAGGTAAATATCATGAACACGAGACTGTAGGTAAATATCATGAACACGAGACTGTAGGTAAAAGTCATGAACACGAGATTGTAGGTAAAAGTTATGAACACGAGATTGTAGGTAAATGTCATGAACACGAGATTGTAGGTAAAAGTCATGAACACGAGATTGTAGGTAAACGTTATGAACACGAGATTGTAGGTAAAAGTCATGAACACGAGATTGTAGGTAAAAGTCATGAACACGAGATTGTAGGTTAATGTCATGAACACGAGATTGTAGGTTAATGTCATGAACACGAGATTGTAGGTTAATATTATGAACAGGAGACTGTAGGTAAATATTATGAACAGGAGACTGTAGGTAAATATTATGACCAGGAGACTGTAGGTAAATATTATGAACACGAGACTGTAGGTAAAAGTCATGAACAGGAGACTGTAGGTAAAAGTCATGAACAGGAGATTGTAGGTAAAAGTCATGAACAGGAGATTGTAGGTAAAAGTCATGAACAGGAGACTGTAGGTAAATATTATGAACACGAGACTGTAGTAACAGTCATGAACAGAAGACTGTAGTTAAAAGTCATGAACAGGAGACTGTAGGTAAAAGTCATGAACAGGAGACTGTAGGTAAATATTATGAACACGAGACTGTAGTAACAGTCATGAACAGAAGACTGTAGGTAAAAGTCATGAACAGGAGACTGTAGGTAAAAGTCATGAACAGGAGACTGTAGGTAAATGTCATGAACAGGAGACTAGCCACGTGTGTTGGAGATACCAACATAGAGGTCTGTACGCGAAGGAAGCTAATGCAGGAGTTTCTTGTTCTAGCAACTCTCAGTAACTTTGATGTTGATTTATAGTTCCTCATGCACTGCTAATGGCTATAGTGTTAGTGCATTTTAAAAATAGTATGGCTGTAACAAAATAATAACACAAGCCGGTAAATATCTCCTACCTTGTCAAAAACATCAGAAAGATACAGTACCATTTTGGAGCTTGATAGGAAAAAAGTGGAATAAATGGTAACATTCTTGGCAATAATCTAAGGACAAAATCTTGGCAATAATCTAAGGGCAAAATCTTGGCAAAATATGCTCGCAAACAAAAGCATCGTTGAGGATAGAAATATGTGAGCACTAGTACTAGAGTAGAGGTCAGCATGGCCGCGAGGTTTAAAACGTTCTTGTGCAAAACGGCGGGGTAGTGGTTCAATTCCCATCCCCGGTCAGTAGGACGTAAACGTTGACTTCTCGTTCAGAAAGCAATGGCAAACTACTCAAGGTAAAATTGTCTAGGAAATCAACTGGGGTTGATCACAGTGTTATATAAATGACATGCAACATGTTTCAAATACTATAGCATTACTAGCACCTTGCCGTCGTGACAGAAGATAGTTTCATGTTTTAAACACTATAGCATTTCTAACAACTTGCCATCTTGACAGACGATAGTTTCATGTTTTAAACACTATAGCATTTCTAGCACCTTGCCGTCGTGACAGAAGATAGTTTCATGTTTTAAACACTATAGCATTACTAGCGCCTGCCGTATTGACAGACGATAGTTTCATGGTTTAAACACTATAGCATTTCTAACAACTTGCCATCTTGACAGACGATAGTTTCATGTTTTAAACACTATAGCATTTCTAGCACTTTGCCGTCGTGACAGACGATAGTTTCATGTATTAAACAATATAGCATTACTTGCACCTTGCCGTCTTGACAGACGATAGTTTCATGTTTTAAACACATAGAATTACTAGCATCTTGCCATCGTGACAGACGATAGTTTCATGTTTTAAACATTATAGCATTTCTAGCACCTTGCCGTCGTGACAGACGATAATTTCATGGTTTAATCACTATAGTATTACTAGCGCCTGCCGTCGTGCAAGTTTATTACATTGTGCTTCAACAATAGCGCAAACTCTGGCCTGAATTATAGAGACCATATGTTGTCCATGCAGCATGATCTCTCTCTCTCTCTCTCTCTCTCTCGCTCTCTCTCTCTCTCTCTCTCTCTCTCTCTCTATCTCTCTCTCTCTCTCTCTCTCTCTCTCTCTCTCTCTCTCGGCCTGCCTAGTTTACTGCAGAGGAAAGGTAACACCACTACGTCTGGAACAAGACAAGCTGCAGAAGCTGCCGGATCAGCAAAGCAATGCTCTAACTGTCCGCCTGTCGGAGCTTCGATCGCACAGTACCAGTTGCCAACCAAAGCTTTGTTTCTGATGTGCCCTTAAGAGGCATTTAGTCTTTAGGATGCATTTCCTCCACCAGGATACGGCTTGTACTTTCCTAATTGCGCTTCTCGGCCTGAAGCCGTTGGCACAATGTGGAATGTCGGGTATGGTAAGCGCCGCCCAACACACGGCGCTAACAGAATATTTAGGGCATACAAGTATGTTTAGAAATGTGTGTTTATGAAAACTATAGCACAACCGATTGTCGAAATATATGTTCATGAACACTAGCCCAGCCGAGGATCGAAATGTACCCATGAAGGGATTATGCATGCTTTAAATATCCCGTTTCATAGGTTGGTATTTTATTGCATTAAAGCTTGTACAGGCGGCGGTCTAGAAGGCCTACCCTTATCCAATTTGAATTCAAGAGACATTTTAACATATGCAAAGTGCTCACGAGTCCTGCTAATTTCTCTCCCTTATCTGAGAAGGATGACCGTCCAATACACTACTACGGATAAGGGAAGATTGAATTATACTACGATCCCTTCATGTGCAAATCCAAAGTGCAATCCGTACTACTTGAGCTAGAGGAAGACTTTATACCTTGAAGTCAACGAGCTTTCTATTGTCGCACTTCCTTCATCTGGCAACCTGAAGTATCAGTCGCATACTACCGAAGGAAAAGAATAATCAAGAAGAAGAAGAAGAAGAAGAAG